>CM038479.1:2943665-2958565 GCA_021464305.1 Kandelia obovata | reverse complement strand
CTCCTATTCATAAGGGCATGTAATGCGATACAAAAAGTCCAGTCCCTAGAACATGCTAAACATATCTACAACAAATGGGACAAACTGAATAATACAGTCTGATTTAGGATAAAATCATCTTGGCCTATGCAGACACATGTGCCCGTTGTTGAGACAAATCATACATATTCCGGGCAGGAACTTGTGAGTATAAATTATGTACTAAATATATTGGCAATCATTCAAGTGCTACAGATCTGGCATCGTGCTTTCCACATGAAATGAACATAAGTTGACCACGTTTCTCGTTTAATACAACAGACAAGTGAAAGGTGCCACACCTCAATAAGAACCTTAGATCTTTCCGGGCCTAAATAAAAGGATACAAAGACAAGATTTGGCAGGCTTACCGGCATGCCCTCTCTCGCAGGCACAGACCCGGGGACAGGGAATACGTAAAAACAACATAGCCACAGCAGGCATACGGTAAATACCCCCTAGGTATAATTACTCTATTCCGGACTAGTACCCAAATATGTTCACCGTTCCCATTATGCCATTTCACATCAATCACGCACAAGCCAAAAAGGATATTTCCCAATTGTTAAACAAAAACACAGAAGCCGATCCGATCAATCTAATTCTATGACATGTTGGCATTCTAACAAACAAGAAACAAAAGCACAAACAGAGAGAAAATAAATAAAATAATGGTGGACAAAAAATTGAAAAAAAAAAAGTAGGCATTGGCAGAAAGGCACGAGACTAACCAAAACGAATTTATGGGCAAGGACGGGAGGGAGGGACCCAGTTGGGCCGTCATCGGAGGCGGCCACCAAAACGACGTCGGTGAAGGAGGGACCAGTATACCTACTGACTTGGTGGAGGTGGTAGTGGTGGCGATGGAGCGGAGACCAGAATCGCAAGAAGTCAACTTTGGCCTTGAGATCTTCGATCTCTCCCTTGAGCTCTTCCTCGGTCTCTCTCGCCTCCTCGTAGCACTCCTTGCAAGTGCCGGCGTCGCCCGTCCCGTACTTCTCCTTGCACGATATGCACCGCATGCTCTCCGTCTCCGATTCCGTCTCCGTCTCGGATCCCCGATGCTGGGCTGCCGCATCGAACCGTCGGTTCCCTCTCATTTTCCTCGGTGCTCTTCCGGTCTTCGGGCCTTTCTTCCTTTGGAATCTATGATTGCCGACTATTCTCAATGTCACTTCACCTTAGGAAAGCATGGGGTCCACATCCTGTCAACAACCTATCTTGTTTTTTCAGAAAGGCCGATTAATAGATCAAAAGAAGTAAAAAAAAAAAAAAAGTAATTTTTTTGCTTTAAAATTTCCGTATTTTTTTTTTTCTATTTTTAGTTTTTGACAGCCAGTTGCTTATACTACCGTTTCAAATTTTAAATTAAAATTTAATTTTAATTTTTTAAGTGTAAAAAAAATTTAAAATTAAAAATTGATTAAGAAGAGTCATTTTTGTTAGTTTTTTTTTTAATATAAATATTTTAACGGGCGGAAATAATAATAATAATAATAATAATAAAGGGTAAGGGTGGAGAGTGGGGAAAATAAAGGAGAAAGTAAAAGGGAGGAGAGTGCGTCTGGCTGGCGTGCTCAAAGTTTAAAATCTGTGTAGAGAGAGAGAGAGACACGGATAAGACCTTACCATTTACTTCTACTGCTTCTTGCAGTTGCAGAGCTCTCTCTCTCTCTCTCCCTCTCTCTCTATCTATATATATATATATATATTGATATATCAGAATCACAAGTAAACAGGAGCCCTCTTCTCAAATTTTAGGGTTTCGCAGGCCTCCCTCAAATTTCTCTGCTTTGGTATCGCTCTCTTTCTCTTACTTCTGTTCCAGTGCGTTTGGTAACTAGGAAACCGCTAAAAGAGGGGAAATATATATATATTTCAATGTCGAGTCCTGAACTTTATGGGATGTAGTACACTAATTTTTTTTTTGTTTTAGTTTTTTTGGGAATCATTGAAGTCTTATGCGAGTGTGCCGTGGCTTGATTTTGCATCAGCAACACTAATTTATCAATGCTCTATGGTATATTCGAAGTTATTTATTTAGTTTGGTTTTGGTGCTATTTTCTTGGAAACTAATAGGGCCCATGTTTGTCTCCTGTAAGTTTAAAAGGCTCAAGTTTTGTTAATTTCTGTTGTTTTTTTGGTATTTGAACTTGGTATTTATCAATTCATTCGAGTTGTTGGATCTCTGAATCTTTGGGTTTTATTTGTATTGAAACCCTAATTTGGCGGTTACAATCTTGAATTCATTTCTTTTTATTTTTCTTGGTTGTTTCTTTCTCAGTATGCTGAAGAATGGGTGTTGAAGAGGGAACAAGTAATGGGGATAGAACAGAAGGTGGACCTCAATACTTTAGAAGTGAAGCTATGAATAATTGGTCTGGGATTGGGAATGATGGTGATGACGGGTGCTCCGGGACCAGTGAGGATGTTCGAATTTACAAGAGACGGAAGCAAACAAGGTCTAGTTCAGAGAGTAAGAATCAGGAGGATCTGAGATGTTCTGCAGATGCTGCTAGTAAATCAGCAGACCAGGTATGTGTTTATCTATTGTTGTCAACCACTTGGGTTTTTATTTTTTTTGTGTTGAAATTAGTAAAAATCAGATTGATATATTTCTATTGAAGGTATAGGATAAAGTGCCTGAGTTTGAGGAGACTTGTAAGAATGTATAACCTGTTACATCCTTTGTCTTTTAGGAGGAACAGTATGAAGTCATTTCTTCCCAGAAATAAACATGAAAATGGTGATAGTGTCTTTCCTAGGTGGAAAGTTTTGGCGGTCACCTATTCTTGTAAAATGAACTGCAAGACTTTCTAATGCTATTGAAATATCAAAAATATTCTGTCCTTTTTTTTATTTTTTCGGTGGGAAGTCCTCCATTATGCCTCCAACAACTTCCATAAGTGGTTTGCCACATTGCCCAAAATTTGAAAATTTCTTGAGGAAGGATGGATGCAATTAATTGACCTATATGTGTATGTTATGGGCTTCACATTTAGGTGATTGGAATGTTGGGGTTTTGATGTTGGTCTGTTGGGATGTAAAGGATCTAGGTCATTAGGCTGAATTTGATGTTATGGATATGGAAGTTTTCAAGCAAAACAGTTTCCATTTGCTGGAATTGCATGGGAAGATTGCTGGAATTTCTTGCAGCCGATAAAGTTGGAAGACAAGTTTGCCACTAAATGGAGGATAAGAGAAATGCAGGACGAGAGAAACAATAGGCACCATGACTTAACACTTTGAAACAGCAGTGTTCCACATAATTTAACCTAACATAAATATACTTTTAGCTCCTAAACACAGAAAATTGCAAGAATTAGCTGATATATTATATTGTAACTAATTGCTAAATAGATACTATTATGAAGATTTCTATTCTTGACTGCTTATGTGGAACATTAATGTATGCAATGCTTTATTGATTCCTTAAGTTCACATAATTGGTTTTTCTTTGCTCCCTATGATTGCAAAAGTATCACCTCTTTCACTTGAATGGCTGGCAAATAATGGGAATGCTCATGGTGCATTGGTAAAAACTGCAATATATGAGTTGCTACTGATTCTTATCGTCAGAGGTCCATGCAAATGATGTGTTCTTTTTATGAGTAGAAATCATAGGGTCACTCTGGGCATGGAGTGACATTGCCACGAATTTCCATACATAATATGGTACCTGCATGAAGGACCAGCTTTACTGGGCCTTTCAAAAATTCTTAATCTTTTCTTTGTGATATGCATTTATGTGTCTTTACAAGCACATGTGCATGGAAGCAGATGCCAAGAAGTAAATTGATTCAATGATGTTCATTTAAATACATTTTTCCTGTCTTGCTGTATAACTATATGATGTTTCTTGTAGACCACTAAGGAACCATGTGACAATATTCCTGCCTCTACGAATGTTTCAGCCGATGTCTCATCTAGGCAGTGGAGAACCCTTGTTCTCACGTCCATGATTCAGTCATTAAGTGATAATGTGGGTGGAATGCAACAGTGCATCCTTGATGCACTTACAATGACTGTTAAGGTTTGTGACTTAACTAAATTGCATGTTTCCCAATCATATTAACTGTCCAAACTGTTAATCTTCCTTTTTTGTCCATCCCCAATCTTGAAATTATCATTATTGTTAATATTTTTATTTGGCAGGGATCTGATTTACCTGATGAAAATAGGCATAGATTCTCCTCACAAACAGGGAAGACATATGGTGGCTCTCAATATGCTGCTAAAAGGCATCTGGGTGTTATGCCAAATGTAACTTTGGAAGAATCACACTATTGCACGGTCACTGAGATGTGCCAACATGCTTTCCTTAGTATCATACTTTCTGAAAATTTTACCTCACTGTGTAAGGTGCTGTGTGAAAATTTCCAAGGAATTAAGATCGGCAACTTTTTCAGCTTAAGTCTCATAAACAACAGGATGAAAGAGGGAGCTTATGAACGCTCTCCTATGCTTTTCTCTACAGATATTCGGCAGGTAGTTCTAGGTGCTTCTCAACAATGTTACTCGTCATCTTTTTGTTATATTGTTTAATGCTTTTGGCCAATTCATTTTCCAAGACTTATGGTTAAAGTGTCTGTTCTTGCTTGATGTTCATGTTGATGTCCCAATGATACAATATGCTTGTCTTGCTTTTCTTTGCAATAGCTATGCCCTGTTTTTTGCTTCATGGACAGCTAAAGAGAATTAATCAATCATCACACACCTTTTGGGAATCTATATTTCCTTTATGCTACATTTGACCACTAATGCAATGTGATAATTTTAGCTTATACACTAATACCATTTTTTTCAACTATATTTGTTGTTTGTTATCCTAGCCATTACATGCTGCTCAAGATCACTTTTGCTGAGGGTGAATGCTTGTTACTGAAAGCTATCCATTTTCTGCTTGTTGTGACATTCATTTAAACCCGACTGTTTTCCCCTCAGGTATGGAAAAATCTTGAGGTTATTGGCACTGAATTTATTTCACTGGCAAAAAGCCTGTCAGATGTATCAGAGGCTTGCTACAAGGAACAGGTAGGACAGCCAACGGATTCTTCTTTCTGACTCAACTTTGAGTTTGACACTAGGAATTATGACATTTTCACATGACTTCCAGATGTATGTTTTAAATTTTTTCCATTTGGCTATGGTTTCTTGCATTTAGACTCAGAATATTGATTATGTCCTTTCAGGTGGAAGGATCTAGACGCTATGGCTTTGAAGATGGAAAACATGAGGTAATTTTTGCAAATTTGGTTGCAGCATTAATTTTTCATTTGCGCATTGACTTCATGTGCTACTTAAACTTTTAGAAAACAATCTGTGTGCTTATTCATATGTGATAATATGAAATTTCTCTAATTTTGTCAAAAGCAAAAGAGGGTTTAGAATTTGTGCCTAAAATTGATAGTCGCTTTACAGAAATGGTCTTAATTTCTTGCTTGCAAACAGTTCTTTACCCAGGAATCTGAATCTCATGGTAAATCAGAGCACATGGAAGCCAGTGCTACTTTCAAAAGTTGCACTTGCAGAAGTTGTGGGAAGAAGGCAGATGGGACAAACTATTTAGTTTGTGATTCATGTGAGGAAATGTACCATCTCTCTTGTATTGAGCCTGCTATCAAGGATATCCCTCCAAAATTTTGGTTTTGTGCTTCCTGCATTTCACGTGGAATGGGGTCCCGTCATGGGAATTGTGTAGTATGTGAGGAGTTGTATGGCTCTGGGATGGAATTTAATCAAGCTGGTCATAAAATCTGTACAACAGATGAGGAGACATTCCAATTCCATGAATATGAGGAAGCTTCAACTTACGGAATGGATAATGGACTTGAATCACCAAATCTGAGTCAAGATGTGAGTAAATGTAAGATTTGTGCAAGTCCTGTAAAAGAAGGTGAAAAGTTGAAGATATGCCATCACCTCTTCTGTCCCTACAGGTACTATCATGTAAGGTGCCTGTCACCAAAGCAGTCAAAATTATACTGTCCTCATTGGTATTGCCCTTCTTGTCTATGTAGAATTTGCCTTCTTGATGGAAATGATGACAAGGTTATGTTATGTGATGGCTGTGATCATGCATATCACCTTTACTGCTTGAGGCCACCACTTGATTCTCCCCCAAAAGGAAAATGGTTTTGCAGACAATGTGATGCAAAAATCAAGGAAATACAGAGAGCAAAGAGGCTTTATGAGGAACGTGAAAAAGCACGGCAAAGGCAGCATCCTGTGATTCGAAATAGGCTGAAGAAAATTGGTGTGGGTAAAAAGGATAAAGAATACATTGAGAAGCAGAATACAAAGCACGAGAATGAATCAGACAAGGGCAGGGAGGGAATGGACATTCTTCTAAATGCAGCTCTTAATTATGACGAAAAGTTTACTGGTGATGAAACAAAAAGTTAGAAAAGCTCGCTAGACAACCAGAGTAGTGCATTTTTTTGGAATGACTGCTACTGTACGGGTGACGGATGCCAGGAATTTTGTTTTTGCTGCTTTGTGGACTAATACTCTGTTAGGTTGTAAACTCGTAGGCTTTGCTGACTTTTGGATAGAGGGCTGGAGACACTGATTCGTGAAGTTCATGTAATTGCTGGTTGGCAGCGCTAGATAAATGTTGAATGATCCAGGAACCATTGGAATTTTGTTGGAACTAATCATTTTAGCAGTAGGCAACCAATATTTTGCTTAATTTGTACTATTTCTAGTACATATCTTGGAGAGGGCTTGGAAGCTGATGCTTGATGTTGTACAATGGAGGATCTGTGTTGTAAACAACCTTTATCATGATAATAAAGGGTACCATTCATTTGTTTAATGTCTATTTTCCATTCTACACTACTTCGGGATGACATATGAACTTTTTCTTTTTTTATTCTTTTTCCGATTTAATTTGTAATCATATGCTGATCAACCCCAACAATGACAACAGCAATCTTAATCTAGAATTTAATTAAAATTGGCTACGTTTTTATTTTCTTTCTTTCACTACAGGAGCCAAATTGTGGATATAGTCTCAACTAAGTATAGTTTAACAATTTTATTCATTTAGCGAGATAAAGTTTAGTGATTCATTTGGCAAGATGACTTGTTTTTAATAATCATTGATAAAAAATTAAAAAAAAAAAAAAAAGAAAAGAAAAACAATTCAAAGACAATGCTACCAAGTTTCATCCGTCTACTTATAGGGGTTTAAAGCCCTAATTCCCCAATTACAAATTTGGTCAACTCATAGATAGTAACATTGTCAGTCCCTGAAAATATTGATTGAGCCTGATGACTGAGAAAGCAACAATCCTACTTACAGGCAGGCTCCAGTTGATCGAGGTATTACGGCAATTTTGTCCCTGTGATCGACGCAGTATAAATTTCTCCAAAAATAAGTACTCCACTTATTTATCTTACATTAATTAGAGTCCCTCTTATTACTTAGAAGATATACATGTGCTTCCATTTTTTTTTTATTTTTTTTATTTTTGCTCGCGCTATTTATTTACAGGCAAGTGGGAAATTAAAGATGATGTTGGCGAGTTTTGTCTTTTTCATATCGCAAGGACCCACGATGTCCATGAGACTGTCCATATTGAGAAGGGTCAATTGTCCGGTTATTTCCCACCGTATAATTCAATAACTAATTAACGGAGGAATATATCAAACCCACTTACTTTCCTTTAATGGCTTTTTAACTTATTGTTATAATACTCATTTTGTTACAACGAGATTGGGTTTGTTGTAAACATTTTGCTTGTTATTTTTATTATTTCTTGCAGGGACGCATGAATCATGCATTGTTTCAATCTCTTCAGGCCAAAGTTGAAAACTTCCCCAACTAAGGAATTCAAAACTAACTGTATCTCGCTTGCAAAAATTGAACTCGTTTAAAATGAATTAACCTTTGGAAATCAGTTTGTTCCCTTTTTTTTTTTTTTCTCATTAAATTTGCACTTGTCCATTAAAAAAAGTTGGTCAGAAGGACCGGTTCATACGATCCAAGATAGAAGAAGTGGAAGTCGAGTCTTGACTCCGCCCTCGTGGATGGTTGACCTTAAGAACACACCCGTGACACTGGCTGTCTGCACTCTAATCAACCAATTATTTGCCAGCGATTGCCAGCTAATTGTTGGGATTCATGGATGCTGGAACACAACACAGCAAAGCTCCTTACATATATGAAAAAAGTAGATTGAGAGAATGTGAAAACACAATTAAAATAGGAGATTTTCGGCCACCAAAATGAAGATAAAAGGATACTGAGTCACATTTGATTGATATATATATATATATATATATATATATATATATAACTCTTGCCCTCTAACCCCACTGGGATTTTTTGTTTATGGTGGATTGCATTTCCATTGTGCACAATGAAACCACCTACACGCCATCGCAGACTCATTCCAGGTGTCTCCAAGTGGCATCATCGCTGTCGTTGATGGGCATTGGTAGCGGCCACGTCGTGTCAGTGGTAGCCCCCAAAATCCTCGGCCGCCATGTACGAGCTGCACTTCGCTGTCCCCATGGGAGGTGCCATCCTCAACACCAATCAACACTCGGCTTGACGCCCCCACCATCTTCAAGCTCCCTCTGCTTCAGCGAATCCAAGCTTGATTTTGTTGACACTCTCTATAGCTCTCTTGCCCTTGAAGCCATCTCCATGTTTCAAACCGAAACTGATGCCAATAATAAACCTCCTTTGCGACTGATGATGGCGAGGTCTCAATCTCAGCAGCGCCATCAACAGCCGCTAAGTTTTTAACCACTTATGAGACCATGTTGTCAAATGGGGATCCGAATTTTAAGTGGATCCGGCCAGTGAGCGAGTGGGACTCTATGACTCTGAACAGCACCTAAGGCACCCCCCTCCGCCCCAAAGGACGTGGTCCATTGACAGAGTGGTATATCTTCCTCGTCACCGTTGATTCCCTCGTGGATTGGGCTATCCCTAAACAACCTGTGTATCTACGGACGTTACCCATGTTTCATGCCAACTGCTGTTTCTACCCTTGGGGCATGGCTATCGTCGGTGGGACCGACATCTGCCACTGTAAAATCGAAGTGTCCAACAATCACGATTTAATCAAAGGGCACGGCGTGACTCACATGCCTGACGCACCCGTATTGCTCAACATGCTGTCAATTTCTCAAAGCATTAAATCCCTGGAACAACCCCTCCATGTCATGACGGGAGTGTCTCCACCGCTGGCCCGTGCTTCACGGCGCCGAGTCACTGCGTTTCATTTTGAGTGGGTTAACCGAGGTGGCCGGAGTTGTCGTGTCATGCACTTGGAAACAACAATGGAAGTGCTTGCTGGCTACAGAGACAGCAACTTTTTTGCTGAGCTGGATATGTTGGATCCTGAAATTGGATTGAGGTGTGAAACGGGACGGCTCTCTGCGAGGCGAGATAGTCTTTAAAGCTGGGTGCATCATGTGCTGGGCTACCTTAAGGATCCATTGGCTACATCTGCCTTGCACGAGAGAAAACGGTTGGTTTTACACGAGATACGTGGGCGTGATGCACCCAGATGGCTATCTGGAGATCAAAGATCGATCTAAGGATGTGATTATAAGTAGGGGTGAGAACATAAGCAGCACGGAGGTGAGTCTGAACCGTACTCAAACCCAGCAATCAATGAAGTTGCTGTCTTGGACGAGTGCTGGGGCAGAGTCCGCGTGAGTCTGTGAGCTTGATGAGTGAGTTGAGCCACATTCCAGGTGAAATGGAAATGATAGGGCTTCGTAGGGTGAGAATGCCACGGTACGTGGTGCCTAGGAAGTTTGCATCCTAGGATTAGCTCCCCAAAAACTTCAACTGTAAAAATCCAAAAGTTTGTCCTTAGAGAAATTGTCAGGACCATGTTTCCCACCTGATGATATCTATGTGTAATCATACCGTCGTGACCTATCCATCACCTTCAAAATTGTAATGTTGCATGGATGCATACACATGCATGTATGTATATATATATATATATTTTTTTTTTACAAGCAAGGGGTATTCTCGGATTGTGCTTAGTTTAAAATTATTTGAGTTAAAAAAAAAAAATCTTGATGAGTTCATAACAAATTTTTAGCAAACTAATTGTTTTTTTTCTTCAGTATTATTAAAAGAAACATAAAAATATCCGGAATATCGAACAACAACTAACAGCAGTGGGCCTGAACTTATAAATGGTTAGGATCTTTTGCGGAACTCCATAACCCAACTGTTGTAAGCAGGGCACATAACTTCACAACCAGAAAAACCTGATTTCTTTGCCAAGGCATCGAATTCTTTTTGGCTCCTCTCTTTCCCTCCAGGATTTTGAGCTAGCATGAATAAATCTTGCCCAAAAACGATCTGAGAAGAAACATCCCTTTCCGGTGCCTCAGGAAGAATTGATTCCACAATGATCACCTTACCATTGATGGGAAGTGCTTCCCAACAGTTGCTGAGAAGTTTCAAGCAATGCTCATCGGTCCAATCATGGAGTATCCACTGCACAAACCAACAACAATTAAAATACGGATCAAGATACAGGTACTACCAATACATGACTTTTGCAATCCTATTAATCACATCTCAACAACGGTGTCTGGCATTATGATAAGGAATGTAATTAATTAGATTGGAAAAGCCTGCCACCAAAGAGCCTTACCTTCATGAGTATAGCATCCCCTTTAGGCACACTAACAAACATATCTCCTCCAACATGCTCTACCTCTACATTATCAACAAGCATATACCAAATTAAAAAGATGTTATTTTGTACGTCTTGCGCTCACAAGGGCACCATAAAACTGATTCAAACAAAAGTGGCATTTGTATTATCTTAGATTTAAAAAAATTAAAAAGGGAATGTATGAGCATTTGGGTAATGTAGCAGTTAGGAAGGTGCAGTAGTGGTCAAATCTAGAGAAAGCATTGATCCACATGCCAACTGATATAACTTGTCTAAAACGTAAGGAAAGCGATGTTACCTGGATATGAAGGTGCATCGGCAAGTACATGAGCCAAATCATAATTAATGCCCTTGATGTGAGGATGCCTGGAAACAATCATTTTCAGAGCAACACCAACACCACCCCCAACATCAACTAACACGTTAAGGCCATCAAACCCTTTGTAAGCCTCGAGGATCTTCTTGATGATCAAGGTAGTGTGGTTTGACATGGCTTGATTGAATACCCTATTGAATCTTTGGTCAGTTGCTGGGTATTCAAATGCTGTCATTCCATAAGCTCTGTTAAATGGAATGCCCCCTTCAAGTATGACATCGTTAAGGTGGTACCTGTGAACAATGGCCATTACAACAATAAAAAAGGCCAATCACATATCGACTTTTCAAATATCAGTTAAAATTTCATTTTGACCTAACAATTAGATATAAATAAATAAATTGTACAGTTTTGACACTAACAACAAACAGAAATCTGCAGAGAAATACCAGCTTTTGTGGAAGACCTCGTCATGGTGCAACAGAATCAGAGGAGCAATAGACCCTCCTTCGTCTTCTTGATTCCTACTAAGGAATTTGCATATGGGTGCAGCGCCGTACGCCCCCTCAAGCTCCCCATTCTCACTGGTGGATACAGAGCACTTGATCACATTGAAGCTTGCCAGGAAAGGCAGCATCCGGTCTATGAGGGACGGTGCATCTGGGTTCTTTGTGGGGATTCGCGCCGCAACCTCGGAGGGGGAGAGCCACGCGCCGCCGCTGGTGGCAGTGGAAAGGATGTCGATGATATTGAGCTCAAGAGCGGACTTAAGCACCATGGGAAGAATGCCGGCATTTGCCAGAAGAACAGCTTGCTTGCCCGTTTCTTCCTTTTCATGTTGATTTTGTATTTCCGACATGGCGGAATGGTAGTTGGCCTGTGTTTTGAACGATCTTTGGATGCCTTTTTTGGTTTAACCAAAGAATGCCGAGCACTAACTTATATATCAAAATTACATATTATTAAAATTTTGAGTATAAATATAAAAAAATTATTTGATTAAAATATTTATATAAAAATAAAAAAATTATAAATTTTATATTTTAAAATTTTAAATTAAAATATAATATTAAACTAATTTCAACATGAACACGTGATTCTTGAATGATTGGGCCATGCCTCCTCGAAGTTTTGGCGATCAATAATATTGGGTAATTTTATAGTATTTATTTATATAAGTTTAATTTTTTATATATATATAACACATAATCTTCAATTTTAAGCTATGCAAAATTTTTTATATATAAATAAAATAATAAAATTGTATTTATTATATGTTATTTTGACATAAATTTTGAAATAAAAATTAAATTATTAAAAAAATAACTTCTAATCAACAAGTGATTATTGGAGTAAATTTAAATTTATTTATTTTTAATAAATAAAATAAATATATTTTATATTCATCTGTCTAACTATCATGTGTTTTGAATTTTATGAAGAAAGTATAGTTTTAAGGACAATTGTTCTAAAAAGTAGCTTTACTTTTACCAGCTCAAGCAAAATGAGGATAACAACAATAACAACACCATGCGAGTAGACAGAGTTTGTATCAACCTATGATGTCGGTCATTGGGGGAGTCTTGTTCTCACCAAACACAGAGTCTTTGAGCAACTAGCAAATGGATGTTGTCACGGGCCAAGTGATTCAGCCCAAAATTAAGCCATTTAAAGAGATTTACTTTAGAATAAGGTAAAAGTCTCTAGAATTTTATAGATAGCTTTCTTATCTTTTTGTAAAAAGTAAAATTAGGTAGAATACTCTAAAATGAGAATAGGAACCGTTGGATCAAATAGATCCTAGCTATCAATTAAGAAGGTGGATGACTATATATAGTCTTAGGGATTTCATTTGACAGCATCCAAGTAAGTAAAAGTGTATTTGCCTTCTTGAAATAATATAGTATTCTCCAAGTTCTCTAAATCTCTTTGTGTGCATCTTTCTATCCTTTGCTAGTAGTATTCTAGTTCTCGGGGAAGGCTGAACTAGCATTCCAGTCAAGTGAATTGCTTGTGCTGCACGGGTTGTTGGGAGTACAATGTCAAGTCCATGACAAGTGGTATCAGAGCAAGGTTTCTACAAGTAGCAAGCACACTCTGTTGATAAGGATGTATGGTTCACACAGTGAGATTACCCACAGGGTTGAGGAAGTTAAGAAGCAACCAAAAAGAGGGAGATCAAGGTCGAGGGATGTCTTGGAAGATACCAGTGCCAAACTCGCAAAAGTTGAGCTTGTGGTGGCCAACGGGCAGGAGAAGTTTGAGGTAGTAGACCAACGCATCGATGAGCTCGAGAAGGAGAGTGAAGAGCTACGTGGGGAGTTGCAAGGTGCCTTAAACCAAGCCCTATCAAGGTGTATAGACCAAGTGAAGACCTTGGAAGAGGTCCTCCATTCTGAGGTTGGAACGTTGAAGGAAAAGCTCTAAAGAGTCTCCAACGAGTTGAAGGAGACCAAGGATGAGCTAGCCCTTTGTAAAAAGGTCATTGCTCAAAGTGGAAGCATTGTCTTGCCAACGATAGTTGCAACTTCTTCAAAAGTGGATGTCCTAAGACCCAAGGCGTACAATGGGTCGAGAAAACGCGAAGGAGGTTGATAATTTTCTATGGAGCTTGGAAAAAATACTTCAAGGCACTTGGTATCACGGAGGATGCCAAGAAAATTGATAGTGTTACCCTATACTTCATGGATACCGCAATGGTATGGTGGAGAATGAGGTATAATGATATTGAAAAGGGTACTTGCATCATTAACATATGAGATGAGTTCAAGAAAGAACTCAAGCGACAATTATATCCAGAAAATGCAGAAGAAGAGGCGAGAGAAAAAACTAAGGCGTCTTCAACAAAAGGGGAGCATACGAGAGTATGTGAAGGAATTCTCCGAAGTGTTACTGGAAATTCCTGATTATCCCGACAAGGAAGCATTCTTTGCATTCAAAGATGGCTTACAAAATTGGGCAAAGATAGAGATCCAAAGACATGGTGCTCAAGATCTCGTCACTGCTATTTCCATTGTCGAATCATTAATAGAGTTCAAGAAGTGAGAGAAGTCCAAGTCTCCTAAGTATAAGGGCGACAAAGGAAAGAGTGGGGGAGAGAGTCCCTCGAACAAAGGTCGTGTTCACAAGTTTAATAGGCCTAAGGAAGGGTCAAGGCAACGACAGACCTCCTCTTCAATGTTACTTTTGTGACGGGCCACACAAGGCCAGAGATTGCCCGAAGAAAGCCAAGCTTTTGGCCCTAGTGGAAGAAAGGGAGGAACAACAACAACGCGAAGAGACAAGGATGGAGTCATTGCAAATCCTCAACGACATCAAAGCCAAGGTCGAAGTGCCTAAAGCCGAGAAGAGAGGACAATTATATGTGGAAACAAAGGTGAGTAACCAAGTGGTTAAAGCCTTAGTGGATACTGGAGCTTCTAACAACTTCCTTCAAGAAGAGGAAGTAAGGCGGTTAGGTATCAAATACAACAAGGAGCGAGGATGGCTGAAGGCAGTAAATTCAAAGCAAAGTCGATCTTCGGCGTTGCGCATGGTATAGAGGTACGTATGGGTAAATGGTGTGGCCTTGTAGATTTTTCTATTATACCAATGGATGATTATCCAATTGTGCTTGGTATGAAGTTTATAGATCGTGTTAAAGCCGTGCCTATTCCATTTACAAACATAATGTGCATCTTGAAGGAAGGCAATACATGCAAGGTGCCTTTGACAAGAGAGACCTGCTTACAATCTAGGCAAATTTCGGCCATGCAACTTTCTAAAGGCGTAAAGAAGTCGCAACCCACCTTTCTTTGTATCCTTGAAGGATGAAAAGGATACTTTCTCATCAAATGGCCTACCTGAGGGAGTCTCTCACATCCTGAAGGAGTTAAGGATGTAATGCTCTTAATTAACCTAAG
>CM038479.1:1368109-1485396 GCA_021464305.1 Kandelia obovata | reverse complement strand
CAAATAACAAAAATAAAAATAAAAAAAAAATTACAAGACACAAAAACTGAAACTCATTCTGCTCTGCTACTTTTGTTTTTGCCTTGTTTTCAATATTCTGGAGAATCCATTCAATTTCTTACCGTATATTCCACGTCTCCTATGTTTTTTATTCGAAAATCAAGCAGAGATTACTTGAAAAAGGAATATGACCGTATTAGCCAATATCTAGAAGGAAACACAAGAATGTACTTCTTAGGCCCTTTTTTAATTACGTATTTTTCTTTCACTCTCACCGTTAAACTCAGGCCAATCGCCTCGCCATTGTTATAAGTAATTTATCTGAGGATTGCATGCACGAAAATTTCATAGCCCAACTCATGCAACCATACATGTAACATCCACACAATTTTATGGGGTTGTAGTTAAATACAAAGTCTCAATAAGCTACTCAACGTGATTGTAATAATTAATAATTTTTAGCAATGTACTTGTATTTTGAAATCCAAAAGAGAAAAAAAAAAAAAAAAAAAGTGGCTGCTCAGCAAATGACATTGTCATCCATGGTTAGCTTCAAAGACCCACAAGGACGCAATTAAACAAAAAGATATTATGCGGCGGACTCGAAGTAATTAAGGATCAGCCCTCATTATAGAACAAGTTATGAAGATAATTAATTTCAAATCAAGAGATTTTATGTTCGAGTTTTATTAGTGGCTTTATGTTGCATGCATCTCTAGCTCAAATTTAAAAAAAAATAAAAAATTAAAAACCTAAATAATAATATACACCCTTGGTTTTCCCAGCGGACACCATGTGTACTTTGCGTAGAATCATAATTTAAAGTATTAACACATAGCATCTAGCGAAAACGATTCTTTTATATAATTATTGGTGGAGTTGTGTCTCTCATTGAAGATTCGTTTTAAAATTATTAATATAATTTTGATTAATAAATTTACTTGATGCCCTTCAACTAAAAGATTGATTAAAAAATTTAGTTGGTGTGGGCCGCCCAATCTTTATATGCTTCTACTTCCGATTCTTCCAGACAGTATGACCAAAAGCCCCTACGTTACAAACTAACTGCCTACACTACACACAAATTTGGCAGTAACGTAATTAATTACACTCAACAATGAATCGTTTTACCGAAACAAGCTCAACTTTGTCACTGTTGTCCATGAACCCTACGCTAAAATGGTTTTATTGAACATGTATATCAAGTCAGTAGCAGGGCTTTCAGACAACGTCTGTGCACTCGCTGGCATTGCTTTTGGAACTCATTGTCCGTATGGAATTACAGTTACGGTTTAAAATCCAGTGTAATTTTGGTAGTATTTAATAAATTATAAAATTTATATTTAATAAAAATATACTACAACTTAAAATTTTATTACAATAAACAAACTATAGCTTAATAATTTTTTTTTTTTTAAAAAATAAAAGTCCTCAGTATTATATAAAATAATTATAATTTAATTTAATAAAATATATTTTTTTAATTCATTATTTTTTTTAAAAAAATAATTAATTATATTCACTAATAATAAATTTCACGATTATCACTTTATCAACAAAAACTCAACTGTAAGTACAAAAAGGCTTTAAGATGGTTTTCTTTCTGCCCATCTCTTTAGTTTCCATCCATTCCTCCTGGTATTGATTATGCGTGTGAGTATTGGCCCTTCGTTTCAGTTTTAATATTGGAACAAACATCGCGACCACATCAAAATCTCAGAATCCAATGACCAGTCTCTTGGCATCGTTCATCTTTCCCTAGGATTCTATTTGTTGAGCTAAAGAACTTCGTTATTTTCCGTTTGTTTGCCTTATTTATTTGGAAGTTCTTGTCGAAAGATTTTTTTTTTTTTTTTTTTTTTTGCTTTGCATTTCTTTTATCATGCCCATATGGTTCTATAGATGAAATTCTTTGTTGCCTTACAAAAGTGGCCAAGCAAACGAGACTTAACACGAAAATATATAAATCAAATTTACAAGCCTTTGATTTCTCCATCTGGGAGCAAATATTTTATTTGTGCAACTTGAATATGGTAAATCTTATTTAACTAACAGTTTTTCTTTCCCTGTTTTACCTACCATTTTAGCATTTAACTCTCTTAGAGTAAATCCAATTCATCCAATAATTTCTCATGCCACACGAAGCTGTCTAATAACGAGTTAAAAGAGTTGAGTACATGTCCATTTTTTTACAGGTCATTGGAGAACGATGAGATCAATTGGCTGATAAAAGAAAAAACAACGAGATCGTATGTTCCCCTCGGAAGAAAAACACCACTTCATCATGGAATCATTGTCCTGCGATGCATGGCATGTAGGGACAAATGATGAGGTTCCATCCAACCAAAAAGTAGTGTGATTTTAAAGATGACAGACAGAACTTATCATGCAACAACTGCAAGTTTGCAGCCGCTTAAAAAGTTAACCAACTTTACCATGTGGTTTAATTTATTATCGTATCAAAGATACGAGTTTGAACTTTAGCGTTTATTCTTCCGATAAACACGATCTTCAATAACGAAATTATAGAATAGCAATGTTGCCTTGCCATTTTTCCAACCCTTTTGTTTTTTTTTTTCTTAAAAAAAAAAGGTTAAGGAACTTTAGAGTAGAAATTTACATTTACATCTACGCTGAACTACCTCCAATACAATCTTGGAACTCTTGTTCAGACCAAATTAAAAAAAAAAAAAAAAAAAGGAAACTGAGAACTGTCTGTTCCTTTTCTTAATCACTTTCTGAAAGAAACATTTTCTTCAAAATTAATCCCCTTCAAAGAATAACAAAGTGGAACGTCAAAAAGATAAAAAAAAAAAAAGAAAAAGAAAAAGAAAAAACTTCACTTGACCATGTTATCTCCTAAGATTTCAAAAGAATGTTGTACGAATCCACAGCAGGAGGAGACGCTTCTTTGCCCATTATTACCTTAAGATAAAAGATCCTCAATATCATGCCACCAATCCATCATCCAATCCTCATTATCATCCCCAAAATATTATCATTTCTAGGTAGCAAGTCCACCCCACCTCAAATCTCAATCGTACTTACCAATGGGACTGGATGACCAATTTCATTGGTCTCAATCAATAATCAGTGAGTGTTGAGGATCTTTATCCGTCCAAATGATAAGGTAAGTCAATCGGATGGCTGCCAAGCGGAGGCAGTCAACAACGACAAATCCTTCCACCCCAATTTCAAGCATCCGTTTTCCTCCACCAAAGTATATCCTTTCCACGGAAACATCCCGAGCAACAAGCTAGCCTGGGCGGCCGGGCTGCCCGCAAGCGAAACGGGTTGGAATCCAACCCGTCTCAACTCATCTCCCCATCTCTCCACCCTAACCTCACCGGTCCTCTTGGGCCCACCAACAGCTACGATGTTCTTAATCTCACACCCAAACAACTGCTGTTCCACCGTATGCCTCTCTACATTGTCCACATCGAATCCATCCCCAAGCGCATCGAATAGTGCACTGTAGTAATGCAAGGCCTCGACGAACCTGGCCAAGAAACTACACCCGTGATTCAGATCCTGTTCAACGGTCGTGATCAGCTTCGGCCTCAGCAAATTCAACAATCTTAACGTCCCTAAATCGCTCCCGGTCACATCGTACAAACAATGCTGCATCCAGTGGACTATTATAGCCTCCCGCGGTCTCACACCGAGTTGACTCAGATCGGTCACATTCCCGATTTTGCCCTCCAGAGGTAGGAACTCGAAAGGCAACCCGAGCGAGCTCGCGAAATCGGCGAGTCTCCTGCCCGTCGACTCGAGCAACTCGGATGACGACCCGAACCCGGTTATTCTCACGGATCGAATATTCCTGTACCTCGAAGCGAGGATGTGGAACAATCCCGGCCATTGGAGGCCTTGCATTATGTCGAAATCGATGACGTGGACGCGATCCTCGCCGTCCAATGCTTGAAAGATCGCTTGATTGGCTGTGAAATGAGCGAACTTTATCAAAGGACTGATTGAATTGTAGGATTGCAAGGCGTTGAAGATTTTCTGCGAGTGGGTGAGGGTGAGGGTTTTGGTCGTGAGAGGGGAGTAGCTACCTAAGCAGGAGTTCATCACGCGCGAGTGCAGCGCGTGAGAAAAATACGCCGCTACACGCTCCGGCGAGGAGCCGAGAGGAGACGAGAGCTCGGAAATCTGCGGTAGAAGATCCATGGCGTTGACGAGATTATCCACAGCGACACACTCAGCGCATTGCAACAAAAGGCCGAGAAGCCTAAGACCAGTGGACTCACCCTCAACTTCCTCAGCAACCGCCGCAGCCTCTTCATCGGCGGCGGTTTTCTCTCCGGAAACAGTGGCATGGCAGGCGACTTGCGGGCGCTTGGAAGAAGGATCGTCGGAGGAGTCCTCGCCGTTGGGCTCCCTGTTCCCGCGCTTTATCTTCACGGACGAGGCAGAATTGCTTGAATTGATAGAAGTCTGAGCGACTAAGCTTTGAATCATTATCGAGATCGAGGAAGATTGATTCGCAAAGGAAACAGCTTTCTGGAGTGAGAAACGACAAGTCGTGCGGAGAAGGACGACAGATACCAAAAACAGAAAGGCCTTCGTGTCGGAGAGCGTGAAGGATTTTTTCCTGTAATAGATTAGTCCGCTTGCAGAGACGCAAAGTGAGAGAAAGTAATGAAAATGCATTTGACAATTTTACTAGCGCAGTGGTGGAGAGACACAGATAAGGGTATTATTGTAATATTGTTAATGGAGTTGTCGTATTTGGGATTGTCCGTGCTGCATTTGCAGGTGTGTCGTTAAGTCCGTTTGATTTTTGGGATTATTTTGTGAGGGGTGATTAGTTAATAGTGGGGCTACTTAATTAGTTAATTGAGTTAATTAATATTGTAATCCTTGGATTCTTGAGGTATGGGTCATTAAAGTTTTTGGGTAATGTTGATTTGATGCATAAAGGTTACGTGTCTGTTATATGTTTATATATATATTATCAATCACTCAATCATGAGAGGATGGCATTATAATAATAGCACATTTATGATATGACCATTCGTCATTAACTCTCTTGATGATGCCAAATTTTTTTTTTTTTTCAAATTTGAATTTTGGGGGTCTTAATTTCCAAATTATACAAATTGAAGACATCATGCAATATTATTGTTGGAGTTTGAAAATGATCATCAAACTCATGAAGCAAAACGGTATAGTTACAAATAAAATTTAAATAAATGAAATATAGTTAAGGAAAATGATATATCAACAATCAAAATTTTCAAAAAAATCTTATAAATACATGTGACACCTATAAAATATTATAGTTGCAAATTTAAGACTCCTTTTATTGTCATCGGTGAAAAAAAAAATGCATATTTGCATAATTTGTATGTAAAGTTTATAAGAATAAAATTAGTCTTCATTAATCATATAGCTATAGTTAGTGGAGTTCACAAATTAATTACCGGAATAACTTTGAAAATTTCAATTATGGCAAGAAAACTTTCTTTGAAAAATTCTATTTTCTAATGTGGTATCCCTCTTATTTTCCCTTTTAAAAAACAAAAACATGAAAAAAAAAAAAAAACAAAAAAAATAAGGTGCTTCGAGCCGTTTTAAATTTTCAATGGCACCTTCTCTTCGCATGAGACTTTCACCATTCCTACCATGCACAATTAGAAATTTCGTCAAATTATCTCAATAATTCGTGAATAGCAGAACTCATAAATACATCTGATTGTAGATAGTTATACCATTTGTTTATAAAATTTATTTGTGTGGATTGCATTACTCTAATAGCCTATTTTAAAACGTAGCTAAGAGGGCACGGACGTAAGGCCTGATGGCCCTTAACCAAGGAAACCGTTCAAGGCCGGGCAAGATCTGCAGCTAAATCAAGCTTTAGACCTACCAACTATCACAGCGGAGGGAGTAATTATTGGCAAAAATTGCATCGAATCTAATCACTCAATTCTCTAAAACCAGTTTATCTGGGACAGCAGTGAAATGATCCAGCCCGCAAGGATAAGCACATCGAGGGAAATTTCTTAGATAGCAGTAATAAAAACACTTGCAAATGATTTTCTTTCTGCATTTGGAAAACTGGAAGTGGAAGAAAAAAAAAACACTAAAATAAACCAGTCAGAAAATATTCTAAACGACAAATGGTTACCCTTTGGAAACATTACCGAGCAATTGCTAGGAAACAGGCTCACACAATCTTGCAGACCCCTCAACAAACAAGAAGCAACCAACCAGTGAAGCAAATTTAGTAACAGGAAATAATGAGCATCAACCCTTGACATTGGCTATAAAGAGCCAAAAACACCAGCCATACATCTTCCCGACTGTAAAAGACAAGAGCAATGCCAAATTCAAGTCCATTGTGTCATAAACTGCTAATGCTTTAACGTCTTTAAGGTTTGAGATTTCTCCGATGAAGACATCGGGAACCAATTGAATTTGTTCACAAAGTTGTTTTTCTTTCCCTAGTTGTGGCTTTGCAGCCGTTGCCTGAGCTTAGGGAGGAATACTCAAAACAATTTCCATCACAACGAATGTTTATCCATTTGAAGATCAGGAACAAAAAAACGTATGGGCAAGCATTCGGCAGCAAGATCACATTGGTCATTTACACAATCGCTAAGACCCACTGGTCGTTTTAGCATTATGAAGTCTGCAAATACTCGGTAAAATATGTGGATAAAAAACCCGACTCAAATGTTAACGTTACCTGGAAGAAAAGTATTATATAATCTAAACAATCAATTAATACCAAACAGATCTCAAAGAGTCAAAATTCATAGAGAATCTTGACGACCGATTACGGATGAACAAGTCCTAGTGAGACCAAACAAAACAATTTCATGTCCTTCAACAAAAGGAAAGCACACTCAAAACCTGAGCTTGGTGAAGAACCACCGGTTCTTGCAAGTCTTGAACCGCTCCTCGAACCGGGCCTTGGTCTCCTTAGCAGCCGCCACCTTCTTGTCCTTGGTATGTAGGGAGTCAAGGGTGACGAGGTCCTTCAAATCCACGTCCAGGGTGTAGCGCGTGGGCATCAAGTGCTGGTAGTTGACGAGCTTGACGAAGCACTTGACGCGCGATTTCTTGGCCGTCTTCTTGGCGGAGTCCTTCCTGATGACCTTGGCGGGATACTTCTTGATCCCGGCGACGAGGCAGTGACCGTAGGGACGGTCGCGCGTGCCTTCGTCGAAGTTCTTCACGATCACCGCCTTTCGGCCTGCGTAACGGCCTTGGAGGAGGATCACAGCCTTGTTTGGCTTCAAGAACTTCACCATTTTCTCTCCCTCCTTATCCTCGAGAAAGCTTCCTCCGGCTGGCCTAGCGGTGGCGCGCTCTCCGAGCCCTGGAAATTGAAAATGCGAAGATATGTTGACTATTTATGGATGTCTGTGGTCTGCGCGTGGATGGAAACCCTAGGGCCCAGGCCGCTTCTCAGGAGGAGTGGATTGGACTTGTGCTTTATTTTATCTTGGGCCTAGGTTTTCAATTGGGCCTAAACTTGATAGTCGATTTCATGCTCATCCCTTGGACTCTGCCAAATAAATGTTTATTACATGCTAGTTTGGTCCAACCCAAAGGTTAAAGCCTTTTATATTGGTTCAAGCCCAATCCAAGGAAATACATTTCACAGATGACCCAAGCTGGGAACGTCCAACTCTTAAGAAAATGCTCGTCATCCATGGTCGAAACGAAGCATTGGGCTTTTTACAGTTGGGTTACGAGGTGTGTAGCCTCTGCGACGAACTTTATACTCCAGAGTTTAATGTATTCTGTAGGTGTAGGTATAGAAACAAATCTCAAATTCATAAATTTCAAAGGCAAATGTGATTAAGGATTTAAATTTATTTATTTTTATCTATATTTTTTAATCAGCATTCATTTCAACTTGTACTAAAAGCTTTCCTCAGGCGGTATCAAGGCCATATTCTCCAATATCGGTCTAAAACATTCAAGATATTATTCTTGGAATGCTTCTAGATGGAATGCCTTCTGGTTGTCAAGAAAAGAGATTTTGTTTCATTGTCAATTGGACTAATTCTTGTTGACATTAAGGAAGTGCTCAAGGATTATGATTGATACAAACATATAATTACAACTTGAGTTGAAAATTTCGAAAATAACCAACATTTAAATATCTACTGTTAAGAACATGTTGGTGAAAGAATTTAACCAATAATTAATTATTTATATGGTCACACACACAAACACCCCTTACATTGAAATATTAAATATCATTATATAGAACAAAAATTTCAATAAACGAATTTGGAATGATTTTGTTTGGGTATTCTTCATTCAACTTAATAGAAATTCAGATAAACAATTTTTTTTTTTTTTTGGTACATAATTTATCAACTAGAGGATTGTGAACTATCATTGTCCGGTTCATGATTTAGTAGGCTCAATTATGGATGCAGAAATGCAAGTTTTAGGTGAGTGTTTCCACGTTTTCTGTACCTCTATTTTATTTCGATTCTTGAATAATGGAAGATGGCATTATTAATAAATAATTGAAGAATTCGAGGATCAAGTGTACAATCACGACCAATTCTAAGCTGGCATCCAATATGGGAAACCAACCATGACAAAAAAAGTCAATGTACAAGCCAACCACCCTAAAGCATAAAACTCTAATTATTACAACAGCAAAAAAAAAAAAAAAAAAAGAGTCAATAGTACACGTCAAAGAGCCACAAGGTCCCAAAGTTGACTCATAATCTGTAGGAGCTCCAAGTCACGGAAGGAAAGGGGGACGGGCTCAGACAATTCTGGCTATCTCTCAGAGGCAAGCATCCATGACACAGCAGCAACATAAACCGGCACAGCTGCAAAAGGTCACAAATACAGAGTTTTAGAATAAATATTGCCTTAGGAAAAAGCAAAATATGACATATTTGCTACCATGTTGCTTTGAATGGCGTCTTAACTGTTGGTAATTCATTTTGACGTTTATTATATTGGCTTTCTGGGGATAAGAGAGAGAAGGATAGAGAATTGATTACCATCCCTTCCAGAAGCCATCACCCCTGGATTTAGTCTCCACTGGAACAGGATTTTGAGGATAGGACTGGTTGTCTCTGGTGGGATAGCCAACCGGAGGTGGGGCTGCGTATGCATCTGGTGCAGTTGATGGTTGGGGTGGGGGACATGCTACTGCAAAATTCAAAGCCAATACATCTAAAAATTAATCATCCACCGATCATAAGATAAGAAATTATATTGTGCAAGAGAAAAAAGATGGAAGAACCATTTGCATAAAGTATGGGAATTAGATAAGATCAACACCAACCTAAAGCACAAAAGACGTATCTTACATGGGAAAAATGACGTTGGCCCTTTCCCTTATGTAAATCAGATTAACAAAACTTTCGACCAACCAAACAAGAAATATGAAAACAGGAGAGCAAATTCAAAGTTTCCAAGATCAGTTCCCCTTCCTTATAAGTCATTTAAAAACCCTTAACTAATTGACCTAAGGCAGATTACCAAAACACCCAACGAGCGAACAATTACAAACTGATAAAATCTAAGTCCTGTTATGGTTGACATCGTTTTATCCTAGAAAATAGAAATTAAAACAATGAATTTAAGTGGTTATATATCCATACCTTTTGCCTGATTCTGACTCATCGTTAAATTAAACAAAGATCTTCCCAACGAGAACCCAACAAGGAAATAAGCTGAACTAGAAAGTTTGGGATTAACTGGTAGCTTTACAAGTTATAAAGATACAGATGTAAGCTATGGTAAGAGGTGACCCGCTTATATATGCATAGATGAACGCGTGCATAGATGTCTCTACGTGTCTATTGTTGTGTGAAAGATGAAGATGGAGTGATTGCTTCCCCCCGCCGCCAGTGGATATCCAAGGAATCAACGTCGGCACGCCTGGTGGAATGCATTAGATGACTATTATGTTATAATATGTTTAATGGTTATAATATATGTTCACGCTAAAGAAATTAAATATTATTTAATATAAAATTTAAATTTAAATTATTTATTATTACTAATAATTAAGTTATTGTTAATAAATTATTATTTAAATTATTAGCGTATGTTAACTTTTGAGTAGTGTATATATAATTGTCAAAGTATTTTTAAATAATATGTTCATGATATTAAATCAAATTAAATTATAATTTATATGTTATTTATGAAAATTAAGTATAATTAATCTCGAGCATTAGTTTGGTTGCTTTGTTATAATTTTCCTAAAAGAGGATAATTTTGTACCTTTTGCACCAATTGGTAAGCAAGAATCCAAATGCATGAAGCAAATTGTCAAGAATCCTAATCCTTGAAGCTTTTTTATTTTTGGAAGGCAATTAAAATAATTTGAATTCACTTCAATAAAGCTGCGGCCAAATTTTTAAAGAACTCGAGATTTGAAGGGGAAAAAAAAAATGAAAATTCCCAATTGACAATTCTGCAACTACCGCAGAACATTCGCTGCCAAAATGGAAGACGACGTCGTGAAATTCTGCGGCTGCTTGGCACGTTAGGTTTCAAAAGTTTGGTCTCTATTGATCAGCGGGCCCACAACTCCGCGTGGAATTGACGGCGTGATCCGGAAGACGCAAAGAATATTTCGAGGTTAGAAGGACTGTCTAATTCGGCAACTTGTCCACCAAAAATTCAGCGGTTCTCAACCCCTAAGTTTTTTAATAATAAAAAATATAAAAAAATATGAAAGGTTTTAACATTAGATTTCTGGGTGTTATCACTATGATCCGTCTCATAGACGTAAAGCCTTTGATTTTTTATTTTTGTTTTTCTTAGCTAATTCTCTTGATTTCACGGACTATAATTATTAAAAAACAAAAAACTAATGTTGTTTATAAACTTTAATCAAAACATGAAAAGAATCATTTATTAAAGATACCACTTATCATATTATTTCGTGTTAATACGAGAAGCTCATGATAAAATAAAAATAAAATCTGTTACTATTTATCATAAAGTTATTATTTTTTTTATAAAATTTATACATTGTAGTGTATAATATTATTGTTTATACGACCAAAATCCTCTTATTTCTTAAATACATGAAAGCTAACTCTTGAAATCAAGTTACCCTTTTGGCAAACGAAATTTTATGTAGTATAGGAAAATAGTTCAATAATTCCATAATTCTCTGTTATCCAATATGATTTTCGACAGGAAGGAAGACATCATAAACAGTCTCCCATTCATTTGGCGCTCTCTTTTTCTATTTCAGTTTCGTGCTCTGCTGTTAAAGAACCATCTACCCTTATCTATTTCAATCTTTGAACAACTTTTCATTTCTACTATCAATTAATTCTTAATCAAACAGCTAGTGGTCCCTGGTGACCCTTTTGTGAAATTAATTCTAAAGGAGTCTTGCAGTTTGAATGCTTAAGCAAGATTTTTTTTTTTTTCTTTTCCAATAAAAGATCAGTGGCATATAGGCAGATGCGCAACTGAGAATGCTGAAAAACGTTACCACACGTGCTACCATTTCAGGCCCCCAAAAATCCACAAAGCAGGAATTCGGCCAATTTCTTTCCAGACATATGGGCCATTGCCATATCTGGAACGATGGTACACAGTGCCCAAGAGGTTTTCCAGCTTCAAAGAACGGTCCTTTACAGTATAAGACCATCAATAGCTTGCTTCCACTGGTGGCCATAATTATCGCCTAAGCGTCATCTGAATCAAGCACCATAGAATTAAACTGTTATCACCAAGCTCGTCTGGCTATGATATGAAATTACTCCAAAATACAAGGCTACGTTTTTTAAGCTACAGACCATTTGAGGGGTCAACATGCACAAAGAAACTTGCTGCAACTATGAGATAGCAGAGAACAAGCATCAAGCCTTTAAAATAGTTTGATTTCCCATCCTGGACAAAAGGGGCCAAAAAAAAGACGAGTAAGCATGAAGAAGCAATGATGTATGGGCAAGAGGAAAGTACAGCTTGAGGAAAGAGAAAAAGATTATGCTGGACTTAAGGATATCTCAAAGCACAAAACTCCCACATTTTTTTTACATCAAAAGAAAAAAGATTATGCTGGAATTAAGGAAACTATTTATTTTATTGATAGCATATATATTTCAAGCATTTTTGCTCTAGATTGGAACTAAAGTTTAAGCAGAGTTAGATTCTTTGATTTTTTAGGATATTAGGAATTTTTCTTACCATGCTTTTTTTTTTCTA
Source organism: Kandelia obovata (assembly GCA_021464305.1). NCBI lineage: Eukaryota > Viridiplantae > Streptophyta > Magnoliopsida > Malpighiales > Rhizophoraceae > Kandelia > Kandelia obovata. Next base: position 1,473,222 of record CM038479.1, on the reverse strand, counting down.
ATTTTATTAGGATTGCTTTCTAAGCCCATGGACCTTGGAAAGGCCACTATCTTCCTTCATTTCCAATCATTCCCATCCTTGACATTTGTTTATTTGTGCACTAGGCAATCTTACATCACAAGAAAACTCCTTTATCATTCTTTAAGGGGGAGAAAAAAAAAACATGAATTGTTATTAATGTGAAAAAAGATAACTATAAGAGTAACAAACCTGCAACATAAATGTCACTACTATCACTGTTATGAACAGGGTGGCAGTCTCAAAGAGTTGAAAATTCAAGTCCATTGGTTGTCTCATGATCCATCCAACTACAACGCAAAACGGGATCTGCAAATTTCAAGAGAACAAAACTCTTCAGCCTACCAATAATAGCCAGAAAATGTTTTCCTCCTAGATTTTTTTTTTCCGATAAATTATTATACGATAAGAGAAATCAGAAATGTTTAAGAAAATTTATTTCTAAAGCAAGGGTATCAGTTACTTGATTGCCTAAATTTATAATGGAATTTGTTTTTGGGTATTTGTGATAAAAGTTGATATGGTGATCGCATAAACTTACCAAAAACATTGATATCTGGGTACATGATCCAATTGCAACTCCGATTGCAATGTCCTGGGGAAATTTGAGTAATCAAACATGTAACACTAAATAAATGCTACTGCATAAACACACTTAACCAGTAAAAAATTTGTGGCCTAATTAGGTTTGATACACAGCAATGGAACATTAATGACAATAGTATAATCAAAGCACTTACAAGCTTATCCTTCATTGCAAACATTATTGCACTGGCATGCTCAGCAGCATTCCCCACAATTGGAAGCAGAACAACACTGATGAAAGCAAGAGGCAGGTTCAATGATTCAGATGCTTCCTGCCAAGAAAGAAGCAAAGTACTTAACAAAATGCACATTAAGAAAAAAATGCTCACATAGCAGTTGGCCACCAAATGGGTTTGGCCAGAAGGATTTATACAGTTTTTTCACAAAAAGTTCAATAGGAATCTTACCTGGATGGTATCAACCAGATACCCAGACAACACAGAGATCCACAAAGTTACCATTGCAAGCCAAAAAATCCCTTCCCAGAAAGTTAATTCAGGTGCTTCTTCATCAAAATCTTCTTCATCAAAATCTTCTTCATCAAAATCTTCTTCATCAAAATCTTCTTCTTGATTATGTTTTCCCTGGAAGAGTTCCACAGGGGTCTACAATCTCATATCTAGATACCTCAAATGTCGCAATAAGACAACTGAATATTCATACCATGTTTCACTTTGTTTTCTGTATATTATAGAAAATGTTTTGGCTCATACATTGACAAGGCAGCAGCTTCAAAATGATACATTTGAGTCACACCCACTTGTTGCCTTATATATTTCCTTTTTACTATCAGAAAAAGTACAGCTTCAAATTTTCTTACAAGTCAGCATCTACAGTAGCCCTGAACTGGGTCCCTTTCCTTTACTCCTAGTTCTTTTTGCAAAATTGGTGGTTTTTAACCCTGATAGCCAACAATCAGCCGCATGTTAATCACTCAAATTTCACAATAATGTTTGTTTTGGCCACTTTTCCTACATCAGTCTTTTGGAGTTGATTCAATCCTTCCTCCTCGTCAACTACTTCCTTTGTCTCTAAGCCAATAGAGAAAGACCACAGCTTTCACCAAATACTGCAATAGTAACTTAAGAATCCCATTAACCTACCACATGCAGCCGATATTGGACAAAAAAGTCTTATTAATTAGCATTGTTCTCTCCAAATTATTGAACTTTTTTAAGACAAACTACTTTTTGGAGATCTAAACATGGTTTAACGATGGATACTAAAACAAACATTTAAAGACATAATTGGCATGATATCACCGATGGTTATTCAGAATTAATACCAAAATCCAAATAGCTAATGAAATAAAAAGTGCATTGCAAGTATCAAATTGAGCAAAAACAGCAAACCTTGTCAACAGAGCTATATAAATTTTGAGGAGTTCTGAGTTGAAAGAACAGGTAGCTTCCATATGCCACTAGCATTACACAGCTGCTAAATCTTGAAAGGGACAACTCTGACTTTCCAAACTGAATCTCTGTGTGTGTGAAGTGAAGAACAGCCGGAAACATTATTCCCATAACCGCCATCAAAAGCAGCCCGGAATTCATTAGAGCAACTGCCTGTTGCAAGGCCAATGCATCTTCAATGTTAAGTACAATATAACAGGATGCTATGAAACAAAAGGAAAACCCACTTCACCATTAAGTGAAGCAGATCATGGTTATGTACCTTGTGAAATTTCTGAACCTTTTTATGAGCAATCCCACCAGCAAAGAAGGAAAACCCCAGAACCAAGAGCATATTTGATAGGATGGAACCCAATAAAGACTGTTGAACAACCCGAACCATCCCACTCTTTAGAGCATAAATTGAAATAATCATCTCTGTTGCATTTCCAAATGTAGCGTTTATAAAACCACCCACTGCAATTTCACCACAAATCCAAAAACAAAAAAATCAAATAAAACTGTCCACATTGGACAATGCCATTTAACAATTTTTGTGACTATGTCCTTTTAATAAGTTTGATATGTGAATCACATTGATATCAAATACTCCCAGCTTCAGTGCATATGAAGCATATAAATTTCAAAACAAAGCCTTAGCCTTCAGATATGCATGTTACGTCTTTATTACAGGAACCAGATCACTTTGCACTCTAAACTTCACTATACCCCAAATAGTAGGCATTCAGGTTGACTCTGCCTTTAATACCATGCATTAAGTTGTGCACATAGCCACACAAAGACAATTTTTACAATTCAGTCTTGCTCAATATGATGGATAATCTTGGTTGTAAGGGATAACAAACTGTAAGACCATTAATCTGTTGTTCTCAAAACACTTCAGAGTTCAGATTAGGATTCAGAATGATGGAAGAATGATGCATTTTAAGTAATTTAAAATGGCAATTCAATTGGATGAGAAGGAAAACAAATAAAAAAAGGGCCATTTCCTAATCCGTCAAGGGGCAAGACAGCAAAAGCCTCATCTAGAGACACAAAAGGAACTATTGGCACCAAGACTTCTCCCAGGTTTACATAATTTGTTGTAAGTTCACCTCATACTTGATACTAGTTGTGGATCTAAGTTTGGTCATACCTGTTGATCCTGTGTAAAAAGCAAGTTGCCTGCATCACAATGATTGATAAGCTTAGCATTAAATTGAAAAAATTAGAAATAAGAAACACCAGATATATAATTTCAACATTCCACATTTTGGATACTTACTCAGTTGCATAGCCCAAACGCTCTGCCAATGGTGTGATTCCCAATAAGCTGAGGACAAAGACCCATCCCTATCCATTACAGCATGAGTATGAAGAAAAGTCATTGGAAAAAATTAGGAGCTTCCACCAACCCATTGTCTAAGAGAAATGGTGTTTCATCATCCAACAATATGCAGACAGATCATCAGATAATTGCCCTTTTTCATTATGTCTAAGATAAAAGCATACTTTCAAGGAAGATGATAAAGAGATATTCATAGTTCTTACATGGTTCCGAGTGAAATGATGCACCAATATTGCTAAGGGACCAAATGGTAGAAGCAGATTAATCTTTCCTTTCAGTAAGACTGTGTAGATACTCCTCAAAGGACTTTTTTGTGGTTTAAACATCCATGATTTGCCTACATCTGCATGAGAACCCAAACTAGTCATCTCAAAATCAAAAGGAAGCACTTTCCTCCCAGCTGGTGATGTCGTTAAAGGGATCTCCTCATCAGATTCAAGGTCTGCCTTCTCTATGGATGTCATCTGCAGTCTTGAAAAATGATTGATAAAATTATAACTAGTGAGCTTTGACAAGATTTTATGGAAGATACAAACTAACCAACAATATATATTTTTCAATGAATAGTTACAAAAATTGAGAATATGAGAGGAACACAAGGAACATAAAATATAATCCATCAATAAAACTCGATATATTGCAAATATTCATACTAAAGCATAAAGAACAGAAACAAATTTCCAATTCCAATCAAAGATACAAGGAAAATCATCATATTGTTCCCGTTCATGGCTGACCCATTTGATTCCCAATGTTATCTGCTTTCCAGCATCCAAAGAAATTACTCGTCACCAAAATCAATTTTATTAACTCTCTGTAAACGCTTATATCCAAAAAGGAGCCGGTATTCAAAGCAAAACAATAAGAATAAATGCCAACACAACAACTGTTATAGTACCAACCTACTCTCCAAAGAATAAAATCTCTCAAGTAAATTAATTATCCGGCCAAATTCTTTGAAGTTCAAAAATTTTAGGAGGAGCTTCAATGATGGTAAGTTCTATGCCGTAGCCATCAATTCATGTTAGTCATCCTTCTGGCCTGAAAATTGACTCAGACTAAAAATAAATCCCAACAAGAATAAATGCCAGCACACCAAATCACACATTCCTCAGTCTTACTTAATTCTTGGAATTGAGTGAGAAGGGTGTTCTGCAGTTCAAACCCGAAAACTCCTGCTAACCCAGTAGTCAAAAGACGCCGACTGCCGTTGGCTGTCTTGTGTATCTAAGCAAAGAAACCAATCAGACGTTCCAGACTTACCGACAGGTCGTGGAACCGGTGAATCTTTTTGCCGGGATCTTGGCCCGGATTCTTGGAATCAAAGAAAGACCCTTTTTTGCACTATCTGGTCAACTATTCTCAGCCGGATCTTGGTGGGTTTTCTCCCGTGACTTCCCCTTTCTTCAAGATAGTAGACAAGGGCCTGGTTGGCGAACCAGAAGCGCCAAAATCCTTTTGCCTCTACTTTCTTAATTAAGACAGTTTTCTTCTCCTTCGCTTTGTATCTTTTTAAAGTGATTATTGTTGTCCGACTCTGACCCTTCTCAAGAAAAGGCAATTGGAGACTTCAGAAAGAGGACAATGGCCGCCTGGCCGGTCACTTTATAAAGTAGCTTCCAGGAAGTAGCGTTCTTGCATTATTTTGAATCTTTGAGTGATCTTTTACCGTTTGCATAAATATTCTATGGAGAATATTTTGCTATAATCTATTTTATTTTGTTTTTCTTGGGCAACCGTCGGCTCCATTGGCCTTTAACTGTGCTGGATTTGCTCCAAGCAACTTGACAGACAGGCGCTTGGCCATGTGGCAAGTTCGATATTGCAAACACTAAAATACAGGGTTTACAACTTAGAGTCTACCTGATGATTTAATAATCACTATCGAAAGAAAAAGTGGGGAAAATTTTACAACTTAGAGATTGCGGTTGGTTAAGTCAGATTTTTAACAATTAGATGGTCGTAAAGAGAGCTGAGATGTCAGTCAGAAAGAAGACTGTGAGTCTGCGATGAATACGTTGCGTTCTCTTTAGTCGAACAGTCATTTTACATGAAAGTCAAATCTTAATTAAAGATTAGATGAAACAAATTATAATTAAAGAATTAAAACAGTAAATACATATTTTTTAATATTAATTTAATTAATTCGATTCAATTACAAATTTTTTTTATTTATTATATTACTACTAATTTTTAAATTATTTTCTTATTTTTTATTAAATAATATTTTATAAAATTACAATTTAATAATGCTATCTTTTAATTTTTTTTACTAGTGAATCAAAGGATGGTTCATATAAGAAACTAACCTTCACAACTCTGGTGTAAAAAGAAGAAATTTATATATATATATATCTATTTAAATGAATAAAAAATTAAATCAAGGTAGAGTATTTAAAAAAAAGATATATTTATTGATAGGTAACATAAGATTATTGATTAAATAATTGTCAAAAATAAAATGGGAAAGAGGGGAGTCTTGAGAGTGTTTTTTTTTTGTTTTTTTCTTCCATTTTTGAACCGACACAGTTTTTTAAAGTATAACCTTTATCTTGTTTTACCAAAAATTGGTGTCAATTATTTATAGGACTCTGTTACAGGGATGCGGTGAGAAAACAGAGTATTAATGACATATTTTTTTAATTTTTTATTTAAATTATGTGATATGTAAATTAAGATGAATGTATAAATAAAAATTTTTAATTCGCATGAGTCATAATGAACATAACAAAATCTTTATTTAAAATATGAAAAATATTTTACTTTTATTAATAGACTAATTATGAGCATTGTTTTTTCTTTCTCTCTCTGTTTTTTTTTTTATTAAAAAAAAATTATGAAACGCGAATGTAAAGCTGCATGACCACTCTGGTTTTGGGTGTGTGAGTTTCAAGATCGAATGAAAATTGTTCCATCATAGGCCTGTATTAGACTCAAAATTGAAACAATCTCAAGAAAGATGATTAAGTTATCTTTATTTTTTTGAATAACATCAATGGAAAAATACACACTGTCAATATAAGCAACCTGACTTTCTGGACTGTATGTCTAAGAGAAAAACTACATGGGTAGATTATCAATAAAAGAAAAAAAAAAAAAGATTAATTCTTTGATCCGTGTTCCGAAATGTCTTAAATAGAACTGTAAATTATGCATGACTTATATTTGTACAAATATTATCCATTGTATCTACGGTTATTTGTATAAAATGACTTATAATACTTGTGTCTCTTAAATGTGCGTTTTACATTTCATTAGCAAAAGACACGAGGCCTAAGATAACAGAAGGGGGAGTTTGTTATATGGAGACAGAATATGAAAGTCAACAAAAGTATCTCACTTATTGTCACGTGTCGTAAAACAGCCCACCACCCCTACGTTAAAGTTCACGGGTGCTCGTCAGCCTAACTAAGCACCATATGTGTTAATTCATGTGACAATTGAATGGTAGAACAACTACTATAGTTTCCAGGGACCCACAAGCGTTTTTAATTTTTTTTTTTAATAAAAATCTAGAAATGATACCACGCAATATCATTAAGAGGAATTATATCTATGGGGAAGAATAGTTTTATTAAATGTTTAGTCAAAAAAAAATCATATTAATTTTTTTTTTTGGTAAGACAATAAGTGATTTTTTTATTATTAAATTATTAGCTGTTACATTTTTTAAATTTGAAGCTTCAATGAGTGCTACTTACACAATTTGAGATTGATAACCCATCAAACCACTAACATTAAACAAATATTAAGGGTGATATTGTACCTAAACAGAATAATAATAGTGTCGTTGACTCGAGCAGAAGATTAAATCATAAGCCACGTTCAAGTAGAAAACACTGAGTATCCTTCCTATTTTAATGTTATTCCATATGCTGCTTTTCGGGAAATGGATAGGCAAGAGATTAGCTTCCAATATTGGTATGCACTTGCATGGTTGATTAAGACTTGAGAATGCCCCTATAAAATAAATTGGGTTGGCATGGAAACTTGGATACATGAAGGAAAATTGAATACTAAGTGTTCAAGCATATTTCCAACAATTTGAGCACAAGGGATGGGGAATCTGAAGTGTATTGAGAGGTTAAAAATCATTTTTGTTCCATATCCAGCTCAAGGCCATGTTATCCCCATGCGCTTGCTAGCCTCTGCACTTCTCAGCCGCGGATTTGAACCTGTTATGATTATCCCTGAATTCATTCACCGTAAAATTCTACCCGCCATGGATCCTAATGACAAAATTTCGTGCATGCCGATACCGGACAGCTTGGAAACGGAGGGGCCTCGCGATTTCTTTTCTATAGAGAAAGCCATCGAAAACACCTTGCCAATTCACCTGGAGCGTGTTATTCATAAATTTCATGATGTTGGCAGTGTGGCCTGTGTGATTGTCGATTTATTAGTGTCATCTGCTATCGATGTTGCTCGTCGATGTGGAGTTCCGGTGGCCGGATTTTGGCCAGCTATGCTTGCAGTTTACAATTTGATTGCAGCCATCCCCCACATGGTGAAGACCGGCCTTATTTCTGATACTGGTAAGCAAGTTATCAGCATCAGGACCACACACCACGAAACACACACACAGATTATGTATGAATAGGTAAGCAATGAGCACAATTAATTTGGTGAATAATTCAACGACAAAGTTTTTGTAGCAGATTATACGAGTTGTTTTTAACTTGCCCCATGCTGCTTATGCGAGTAAGCGAGTTCTTCGGGTCAAATCTGATAGGTACTAAAATGACATAATTTCTTTACAGAGTAGACCGTAGAAGCAGCTCTAATTTGAATTAGGCGCCAAGCTACTAGATTAGGGAAAAAAAACAAAAAACAAAAATTCTATAACAAAATAATTATTTTGTATTAGCTATTAGGTTGAATTATTAAAATTATAAAATGTATCCATGACTAATTTTTTCTAATTTGAAAATTTTTATTTTCATCAGTTATAGAATGAGTGGTGAGGAATCTAGCGCTTATATATTGCCGCTCTTTCTACTTTTTCTCTTTTGATTTCTTTTGTTTGGAGTTTTGGCCTTTCTACCCCGGCCAACTATGAATTTTGAAAGGATATAAAAGAGCATGAGTGTGTATATATATATATATATATATATATATATATATATATATTATTTTGCCTTATTTTCTTTTACTTCTATGTGCAGGAAGTCCGCTGCATACAGGTCCTCTGAGCTTGCTACCTAACCAACCTTTACTATCACCTGACGAACTTCCGTGGTTAATCGGAACTCAGGCTTCAAGGGAAGCAAGATTCAAATTCTGGACAAGAACCATGGAACGATCAAGAAACATCGAATGGCTTCTTGTGAATTCCTTCCCAGAAGAGTGCATCGACGATGACAAACCCCAAATTTATGATGAGTTGCTCGAATACTCCATAGATCATCGACCGGCTGTCCTCGAAATTGGGCCTCTTTGTAATCAAGCAATGATAAAGAATCCTAGCCTCTGGGAAGAGGATATGAGCTGTTTGCAGTGGCTAGACAAGCAAAAGCCTGATTCAGTTATATACATCTCATTTGGAAGTTGGGTTAGCCCCATTGGAGAAGGAAATGTTAAAAATCTTGCAATGGCTCTTGAGGCAATTGGAAAGCCTTTTATTTGGGTGCTAAGGCGAACTTGGCGAGAAGGGTTACCGTCAGGATTCATGGAGAGAGTGTCCAAGCAAGGCAAAGTTGTATCATGGGCACCACAACTGGAGGTATTGAAACACAAGAACGTGGGTTGTTATCTAACACATTGTGGGTGGAACTCAATAACGGAGGCCATCCACTGCAAGAAGAGGATGTTGTGCTATCCTGTTGCGGGGGACCAATTTGTAAATTGTGCCTTCATTGATCAGAAATGGGAAATTGGAGTGAAGATCAACGGATTTGAGAAAAAGGATGTTGAGGAAGGCTTGAGAAGGGTGATGGAGTATGATAAGATGGACAATAGGTTGAACAAGCTATATAAGAAGTCCATGGGAGAGGAGGCTAGTTCAAAAGTGGTGTCCAGACTTACAGCCTTTGTTGATGATCTCCTGAGGCTAACAAATAAGTTTCCCATTAGATTCATGTAATGGACAATATTCTTGACCCTTTTTGTTTTTTTTTTTTTCCTTCTTGTTGGGCTTGTGTTTGTGAACTCAGAATATGGAACATTGAGAGACTTTTGTATATCTGTACCCATAAGCACGAGATCTGACAAGATTTATCCCCAATATTTTATTCTTTTTGTTGTCTTTAAGACAGTAGACTGCAATTATGAATTATCATAGTTCATTTGTTTAAAATTATCATCCAAAATAAATCCTAACCGTTAAGAATTTTTTCCTTATAAATTCCACATTTTTATGCTCTAATCTACCAGACTTAAGAAGATAGTCATTCGGTTGTCTATGACACAGGTGTAAATCTAGTTTATTATTATTATTATTTTCTTTTTTAAAGAAAAAAAAAATCGCGAATTGTCTTTTGACTCTTTGCAATTCGTTTGGGTGTTAGGGGTAGTCTCCGAGACGTTTCTTACTAAGTTGGTGGGCTGTACCGACATAAAGGACGGCTGTCACTTACCACTATAATTGCATCCACGGGTACAGTGCAGGTGTAAAAGGGTGGACCAGTTCTAGCTTAAAAACCAGAAACAAACTTTCAATTCCAAACAAAAGATACAAGGAAAACCATCATAGCGTTCCCGCTCATGGTTGACTCACTTGATTCCCACCACTATCAATTTTATTAACTCTCGAATATACCATATTCAAAGCAAAACAATAAGAACGAATGCCAACACAAATGTTAGGGGACCAAACTACAATTAAATTAATTATTTGGCCAAATTCTTTGAAGTTGAAAAAATTTTAGAAGGAACCTCAACGATGGTAAGCTCTATGCCACGTAGCCATCAATTCATGTTATTCATCTATTCTTCCTAAGTTCACAATTACACTTATTTGCGTAAATGGTGCCCAATGGGTCTACTCATTTCAGTTTGGAATAAAACTTTCAGTCCAGCCCGTTCCAGTCTAGCCCCAACATGAACAGGGCCGAAGACCTTTTTTATCCGGGTATCTTCTCAACCCGGCCCCTTAAATCCTAACGATCAGAAAATTGCCAATAAAAAGAAAAGGCAGCAAGTTGGATACTGTAAACAGGAAAATGCGGGGTTTACGCGTGGTGCCCACCTAATGATTCAATAATCACTGTCCCAAAAAAAAAAAAAAACAATAATTTTACAACTTAGAAATTAGGGTTGGTTAGGTCGAGTCTTTAACGGTGGGTAGTCATCAACAGAGCTGCGATGTCATCAAGAAAGCTGTGAGGCGATGATAAAGATGTTAGACTCTCGATTCGATTCAGAGGTAAAACAGTCCTCTGATTTTTACGAGAGGATTAATCTTAATCAATGAATAGATGGGGAGAAAAAAAATTAATCAAAGAATTAAAACAGTAAGTATGTATTTTTTGTTACCACTAACTCATTTAATCTAATTCAATTAGAAATAATCTGTAATTTATCTATATTTTAAGATTTATATATTACTATTAATTTGTAAGATATTTTAATTTTTTTTAACTTAAGTGATACTTTATGAAATTTTAATTTAAAAATTTGGTGGGAATTTATAATTTACAAAGTAATTTCTTCTGATTTTTTTATTAATTAGTGAATCAAAAGAAACATATAGATCAAATAAATAAAAAAATAAATCAAAATTAATTATTTTTAAAAAATACTTATCTCCTAATTAATAATATAAAAATATTAACTAAAAAACCACCAAGAATAAAATCTCAAACGAAGAAAGTTTTTCAAGAACTTTTTGTTGTTTTTGCTATTCTTTTTTCTTTTTAATTCTAGTCGACATTACTCTTTAAATTGCACCGCTGCTTTTGTCTTGCGGAAAAGATGGTGGCATTATTCGATGGTACGCAGCTTTGAGGACGGGTAGGGACATGCAAGTTGTGTATTTACACGTATTAACTTTACTTATTTACAAATAATATTCTTTTTAAAAAAAAAAAATAAGGGAAAAAAACAAAAAAGCAAAAAGCATAGGACCCACTCTCCTGACTTCTCCACCCCGAGCCCCATCCCCTGGCTTTTTCTGATTTGTTGGTATCTTGTTGCAGGGGACAGCGCTGTCTTTCCTATCTGTTACATGTGACAAATTCCTCCCTTCTTCCCTAATGGAGTTGGCACTCGACTTGTCGCGATATGGCAATTACCGCAGATCATGTCCACGTCTTTCTATTTTCGTACCGACTCCAATTTTTCTTAACCCGCTGATGTTGGGCTTGCCCTGGAATTGGGCTCTTCTGGGACTAATCCTAAAGGGACCTCAACCCTATAATTCGTTTACTTTCAGAGGGTTTTGAAAGATCAACGTGCAAACAGAGCCTTTTGATTCCTGTGAATAATAATGAACGTAACAAACTATGATCCTTAAAACATGGGGAGCATTATGCTTTTAATTAATAGACTAAAAGTGAGTGAGTGAACTTTTATTTTTTCTTATTTGGTGATATGTGAATGCAAGGGAGCCTGACAAACCTGTTTTGGGTGTGTGAATTCTAATATCGAACGCAAATTTGTTTCACATCAGCCTTATATTACCACTACAGAACCCAAATTTAAAAGAATCTTGAAAAAGACAATTAAATTATCTTTATTTTCTGAATAGTTCTCCTTAAAAAAAACACATTATTAATATATATGATTAAATTTTTATATCTGAAATAATATTAGTTTTAATATAATTATAGATAAAATAAAATAAAATTCAAATCAATTCTTATTTGAGTATTTATTAGAGTTAAATTCAAATTCTTACATGCATAGACAGATAGACACGCGCGTGCACAATACATTAAAACACTAAAGAGGATTGAAACACTAAATAATTGAATAATATGTAGTTGCAGAGCAACTTGCTTATTTTAGCAAAGCCAGCATTCATCTGTGCCAAGACACTTCAAACCGAAATGTCAGGCGTCTGCGTCTTGACGCTGAAAGGTCAAACCATATCCGGAAAACTTCTGTTCCGTGACACGATGGAGACACTCAACCATTTGGGGCGTCAAATGATTCTTCCAATCTCCAACGTTCCCTTTCCTAAAAAACCACTCATTTTTAACGATATCGTGCCGATCTCCAGTCCTGTTCGCCTCCAAATTCCGCAAGTTTTCAAAGCTACAGAGATCAACAATTTCCTGCGCCACCCCACTTTCCTCTTCTAGCAAAGAAAAAGGATGTCCTAAGAACTCAGCCAATTTCTTTACCTGAAATAAAGTGTTTTCCTTCATCTCTTCATACCTTAAAAGTAGTATATTGTTGGGAGGCGATTCTAAACTTGCTTTATAGTATCCGAGTACATGGTCCCAATAAGGCCCTGTGTTAGAAACTCCTCGAGAGAACAAATCAAATGCCTCCTCAAGGGAAAGGGGTGGCAATTCCTCTTTTATCTTCATCTTTTTTGTGAAGAGCCACATAGAAACAAACACATCTTTTGGTTCCCGATAGAGGTAGACAATTCGAGAACCTGATTTCTGAACAGGATTCGGCAAAAGACTGTAAGGAAGGTGAGAGGCAAGAAGGCGAGGGGAGGGCAGAATTTCAGGATCCCAATTAGGGTTAAAAGCATATTCAATTTCCAAGAACGGGACACAATCGTGAGGGCTTGTTGTGAGTAAAGGGTGTTTAGAAGCAACATCGTATTTAGTTCGGTTGACTATGGAGAAAATCAGGGCTTTGAGCCATGTAGTGTCCGATTTAGGAGTTGTGACCAATAAAATGTCAGTAGATCGAGGCCTGAATTGCTGTTGCACCTTCATGGCGCCTGCTACGAAGGTGGGATGCATCCAGAAGCCCTGGTACCGATAAAAATACTCAGAACTCCACCCAGTTTCTCTTGGAAGCGTTGATAAAATCTCCTCCAATGAATTGTTGCTGTTGCCATCAATATCTTGCCTACTTTCTTCGTTTCTTTTGCAGGCATAACCATGTTCATTGCTGTTTGGGGATGCCATTGAGGGGAATATCGAAGAGACTTTTCTGTACTCGAGGAAGTATAATTTTAGTCTATGGCCACATGGCAAGATGAATGCCATATATATATATCCGTGCAATTTGCCTCGTTACCATTTGAGATTTGTAAAAAAAGTTAGATTAACGAGAAGATATTTATGGTTTTTAGTATATATAAAGATAATCGTTCAAAGAAGTAAATCAAAGTGGGACATCCCTGACCTAATGCTGAGATTTGGCTGGTGCTACTGTCCTTTTGGTTGCCTTTTCTGCCGTTGCTTTCTTTCATTGGGGTTGGATATGCTCTCAGCAACATGTGGCAGGTGGGATAATGTGAGCAAGAAATTGTGGGGTTTACGCATACAGCCTACTTTATAATTTAATAATCACTGTGTGATTTTACAAGTTTGAAATTTAGGGCAGGTTAGGTTGAATTTTTAATGATTCGTAGTCATAAAGAGAGATTGTGTGCTTGATATGAAAATGTTGGGGGTTTTGTAATTTAGAGGTTGAATCGCAATTAATAATATAAAAAATCCTTATATCCTAATTAATAATATAAAAATATTAAGTAAAAAACCATCAAAAATAAAATCTCAAAGGAAGAAAGTTTTTCAACAACTTTTTGTTGTTTTTCTTTCTTTTTTCTTTTTAATTCCAGCCGACATTACTCTTCAAATTGCATCGCCGCTTTTGTCTTGCGGAAAAGATGGTGGCATTATTCGATGGTGCGCAGCTTTGAGGACGGATAGGGACATGCAAGTTGTGTATTTACACGTATTAACTTTACTTATTTACAAATAATATTCTTTTTCTTTAAAAAATAAGGGAAAAAAAAAAAAAGCAAGAGAAACACGTGGGTCCCACTCTCCTGACTTCTCCACCCCGAGCCCCATCCCCTGGCTTTTTCTGATTTCTTGGCATCTTGTTGCGCGGGGCAGCGCTGTCTTTCCCATCTGTTGCATAAGACAAATTCCTCCCTTCTTCCCTAATGGAGTTGGCACACGACTTGTCGCGATGTGGCAATTAACGAAGACCATGTCCATGTCTTTCTATTTTCGTACCCACTCCAATTTTTCTTAACCCGCTAATGTTCTGCTTGCCTTGGAATTGGGCTCTTCTGGGACTAATCCTAAAGGGACCTCAACCCTACAATTCGTTTACTTTCAGAGGGTTTTGAAAGATCAACGTGCAAACAGAGACAGCCGTTGGCTGTCTTGTGTAACAGCAAAGAAACCACTCACAGACAGGTCGTGGAATCGGTGAATCTTTTTCCCTGGATCTTGGCCCGGATTCTTGGAATAAAATAAAGACCCTTTTTTTCACTATCTGGTCAACTATTGTCAGCCGGATCTTGTTGGGTTTTCTCCCGTGACTCCCCCTTTCTTCAAAATAGTAGACAAGGGCCTGGGTGGCCGAGCGTTCTTGCATTAGTTTGAATCTTTTAGTGATCTTTTGTCGTTTGCATAAATATTCTATGGAAGATATTTTGTTATAATCTATTTTATTTTGTTTTTATTGGGCAACTGTCGCCTGGATTGGCCTTTTTTAAGTGTGCTGGATTTGCCCTAAGCAATTTGACAGACAGGGGCTTGGCCATGTGCCGAGTTGGGTATTGCTGACACTAAAATATAGGGATTGAGGTTTGTTAAATCAAAATTTTTAAAAATAGATGAGTCCTAAAGAGAGCTGACAGTCAGAAAGAAAACCTTGAGTCTGCGATGAATACGTTGGGTGGGTTCTCTTTAATTCAGAAGTTGAACAGTCATTTTACATAAAAGTCAAATCTCAATCAAAGAAAATAGATGAAAAAATTTTAATTAAAGAATTAAAACACTAAATACGAATTTTTATCTGTTAATTTAATTAATTTGATTTAATTATGAAATATATTTTTATTTATTTTATTATAATTAATTTTTAAAATATTCTCTTATTTTTTTATCTTAAATAATATTTTATAAAATTATAATTTAATAATAAAATATTAAATTTAAATATATAATTTTTTTAATACCATCTTTTAATTCTTTTTTTATTAGTGAATCGAATGAGATTCATATGAAAAACTAAACTTCACGACTCGAGAAGAGAAGAAATATATTGTTTGAAATTTAAATTTATAAAGTTTTTAAATCTTATTTTTTAATTTATATAAAATATTATATTCACAAGTCGATCAAAAAAAAAATATATAAACCAAATAAATAGAGAATTAAATCAAGATTAAGCATTTCAGAAAATGACACATTTTTTAATTTGGAATATAGAAATATGGTTAGAAATAAAACTATAAAAAAGAAGAGTGTTGAACTTTTTTTTTCCCTTTCTTTCAACAATGTTAGTTAATTTGCAATGTTCTTGTTTTATCGTACTAACTTTTCATTGAGTTATTTTTATCTTTTAAAAAATATATTCTGACATTAAACACTATTAATAAAAACAAATAAATCTTATATCATGAAAAAACATCTATTATTAATATAATTTACGAAATAATACAAACATCAATTTCAGCCAACCTTAAAATAGATAAAATAATTTAATAATAGGTCGTTGGAGAACAACTTGATTATTTTAGCAAAACCAGCTCAACCTACAGGCTCATTTGTGACGCGACACTTGGCACTGGAAGGTCCGGTGCCCCCATCTTGACGCTGGAAGGACAAACCAAATCCGCCGAACTTTTGCTCCGTGACACGATCGAGACATTGGATCATTTGAGGCGTCAAATGATTCTTCCAATCTCCAACGTTCCCTTTCCTAAAAAACCACTCTTTTTTAACGATATCATGCAGATATGATATCCAGTCCTGTTCGCGTCCAAATTCCTCAAGTTTTCAAAGCTACAGAGATCAACAATTTCCTGCGCCATCCCACTTTCCTCTTCTAGCAAAGAAAAAGGATGTCCTAAGAACTCAGCCAATTTCTTTACCTGAACTAAAGTGTTTTCCTTCATCTCTTCATACCTTAAAAAGAGTATATTGTTGGGAGGCGATTCTAAACTTGCTTTAAAGTATCCGAGTACATGTTCCCAATAAGGCCCAGCGTTGGAAACTCCTCGAGAGAACAAATCAAATGCCTGAAAGGGGATGCAATTTCATTTTTTCCTTTATCCTTTTTGCGAAGAGCCACAAAGAAACAAACACATCTTTCGGTTCCCGATAGACGTAGACAATTCGAGAACCTGATTTCTGAACAGGATTCGGCAAAAGACTGTAAGGAAGGTGAGAGGCAAGAAGGCGAGGGGAGGGCAGAATTTGAGGATCCCAATTAGGGTTTAAAGCATATTCAATTTCCAAGAAAGGGACACAATCGTGAGGGCTTGTTGTGAGTAAAGGGTGCTTAGAAGCAACATCGTACCTAGTTCGGTTTACTATGGAGAAAATAAGGGCTTTCAGCCATGTTGTGCCCGATTTAGGAGTTGTGATCAACAAAATGTCAGTGGATCGAGGCCTGAATTGTTGTTGCACCTTTATGGTGCCTGGCATGAAGCTTTGCTCCAACCAGAAGCCCTGGTACCGAAAAAGATACTCAGAACTCCACCCTGTTTCCCTTGGAAGCGTTGATAAAATCTCCTCCAATGAATTGTTGCTGTTGCCATCAATATCTTGCCTACTTTCTTCGTTTCTTTTGCAGGCATAAACATGTTCATTGCTGTTTGGGGATGCCATTGAGGGGAATATCGAAGAGACTTTTCTGTACTCGAGGAAGTATACTTTTAGTCTATGGCCGCATGGCAAGGTGAATGCCATATATATATCCATGCAATTTGCCTGGTTACCATTTGAGATTTGTAGAAAAAGGTAGATTAACGAGGAATATATTTATGTTTTTAAGTATATATAAAGATAATCGTTCAAAGAAGTAAATCAGAGTGGGACATGCCCTGACCTAATGCTGAGATTTGGCTGGTGCTACTGTCCTTTGCGAGCAGATGCACATGGGATGAGTGAGAGCCGGAGGCCCCATCGTCCCTTTTTGCTTCAATTCTGAAGTTGCAATTAAAATCACTCCTTCCACGAAAATTAAGTTTGTGGTTGCCTTTTCTGTCGTTGCTTTCTTTCATTGGGGTTTGATATGCTCTGAGCACCATGTGGCAGGTGGGATAATGTAAGCAAGAAATTGTGGGGTTTACGCATGGAGCCTACTTTATAATTTGATAATCACTGTCAAACAGAAAAAACCCTGTGTTAATTTGCAAGTTTGAAATTTAGGGTTGGTTAGGTTGGATTTTTAATAAGAGGTAGTCATAAAGATAGTTGGTGAGCTTGAGACGAAAATGTTGTGGTTTTTGTAATTTAGAGGTTAATATTTTATGAGAAGATCAAATTTAATCAAATAACTGATGATGATGAGACAAAAAAAATTTTGATCAAAGAATTAAAATAGTAAGTACATATTTTTTTAATTATTAATCTAATTAATTTAATTCAATCACAAATAATTTCTAATTTTTTCATATTTTTAAATTTGTATATTATTATTAATTTGTATAATATTATATATATAATATTTTATGAACTGTAATTTAAGAATGAGTTTTGAAGTGAAAATCTTCTAAATATTTTTAATACTATCTCTTAATTTATTTATTGATGAGTGAATTGGGAGAAAATTTATATAAAAAAACCAACCTTCACAAATCAATTACAAAAATTCAAAAAAAAATGTTTACATTGAATAAATAAAAAAATTAAATTAACATTAAATATATGATAAAAGTTTATATCTTTCATGAATAATATACAAATATTAACTAAATAACAGTCAAAAGTAAAATTATAAAAGAGTAATATATATATATATATATATATATATATTTATCAGACACTGTCTTTTTTTTTTTTTAATTTATTAATTTACATGATATGTTTTCTTGTTCTTAAGGAGTTCATAGTATTGAATTTTCTGAATCATCAAAATATCACTATCTCACTATCACGGAAGAGTTACTGCTATTATGTTACTGTAGTTGCATACCATTTCAATGTGCATAATAGAAAATTAATGTCGCAATAGCAATATAACATGCAATTTAACATTCTCCGAGAAAAGTTACTTCCAAGAGATTTGGACGTATAAAAGAACCTTTGAGGTTAATTTGGTAATTCGATGAGTATCTCATTGTCAGTGATTGGTGAAAGCAGATGCACGTGGACTCGGTTGATTTTACGAGTTAAAAATTGGTGTTGGTTAGGTCCGATTTTTAACGGTAGGTAGTCCTCGAGAGCTGCGATGTTATAAAGAGACTTGTGATTGATGACATAGATGTTGGACTCTCTGTAATTCAGAGTTCAAACCGTCGTTCTATGAGAAGATCAATCTTAATAAAAAAAAAAATTGATAGACATAAAAAAATCTTAATGAAAAAATTTAAATATAAGTACATATATTTTTTTAATCATTAACCTAATTAATTCAATTCAATCTCAAATTAACAATAAATACATATTTGTTTACCCATATTTTTAGATTTATATATCATTACTAATTTTTAAGTTATTTTCTTTTTGATGAAAATATTATTTTATGGTACTAGAATTTAGGGATAAAATTTGAAATTGAAATCAATAAATTTTTTTTAATATTATCTTTTAAAATCAACCGTTGATGACCCTATCTAGAAATTTAGAGGAGCTACAGAATACAGATGAGGCTTTGGTGAAGAAAGAAAAAAAATAAAAATAAAATTGCAGTAACTGCAATGTGCATTCCCCCCTAAAAAAACCCCGAGTATATGAAATGTTTCCATCAGCATTCTTCAGCCGAACTTATTTCCCTTTTTTTCTCACCGGAGATTTCATGTTTGCTGGCACAATTTGGTCTCCATTAATGTCCTCGTATTCTACGCTGAAGTATTTGTTTGGGGATGAATTAATTAGAAAATCGCTTAGTGACCATCCAAAAAGATTGTGCGCGTCCCTGCATAAAAGTTTTAAGCAATCGTTGAAACGATCAGTTGCACGAGCAATCAGATATATGCAAATAGTTATACCTGCCATTGATGGTTGGACAAGTGGTGCAACCCCTCTCACTTCTTTTTTTGTCTTGTAATCAATGCTAGTCTTATCAAGACTCGGCCTCAACTCTTCACCTAAATGGACAATGCTGGGCTAGGGGTTGGGGTTTGATTATCAATCGGACTGGAAATGGGTAAATTTAGATGACTCATGGCTAGTAAGCTTCTATTTAAATATATGCATTAGAAAATTGGAAGTGCTCGTGAATGCATTTATTTATAGCTTTTTTTTTGTTGTTGTTGTTGGAAGGCATCTTGCGACTGTTTCTAAGATTTTCAGACCATGGTATACTTCTGTTCCCTATATGAAGATTATGTCCCAATGAACTACAAAAGCTACCCGAAGAAGATGAAAAAGTTAGATTTTTGTTGCGCGGTTCGTATATAATTTTATTTTTATTTTTATATAAAAATTAAAATGTAATAATATAATAAACTTTTTGTTACATCTCTTTAATGTCAACTTGACTCTTGAGGTATCACTGTGAAGTAAGCTTACAGTTTTCATAGCCTCCCTGCAGCGGATTTAAAGAATTCTTGCACTGAATCCTAAGTTGGAGAGAGAGAATAGTCAATATCTCGTTGAAAGAATTCTCAGGGTTATATCCTTCTTAGATGTGTGACTAGAATATATGTTTGGCCCAGATTTCGTACCTCTTGACGTTCCATGTTTATGCTAGCTCTCTAAAGGCTGTAGCGCGGGATGATTGTTTAGATGTTTTTGGATCAGTACAGTAATGCGGGCTTAACGCAAGATTCAGCACATTATGCATCTACACAGTCACTCCAACTCATTATCTCCCACATTGTCGCCCAGTGATACTAGACTGCAGTTTTCTTTGGGCTATACGACTAGCCCTGGAAAAAAGTTTTTACTTCAACTGTATATTCTAGGCTGATTTTTGAGAAATACAAGCAAATGTTGGCTACTCCACCGAGAATTTCAAGTAGTTTTTGAGAATCAGGATAGATGTGTTTTACAAATGCACAATTCTTATTCTGCCACAGATTATTTCCCTGGCATGATTAAACATGCTCTTTTTGCTGGGACGGATGTCACTTACAGACAATTTCCTGCTTATGTATTTGATGGGAATCTTTTGCCTTACCTAATGATTCATGTAGATATATTTGGATGCACATGGTCTCAGCTGGTTGAGGGGAGCGTAGAAGTTTCGACCCTGATAATTTGACAAATAATTAAGTGAATAGACACTTAAGAAAGAAAATAAGAAGACAAATTCGATATTTCTTTGTAGAAAGGATACGTAGAACAATCTATCTTGAGATTTGGAAAATGGGATTGGAGAACATGGATAGTCTTGTAGCTTTGATTGTCTTTATTCTCCTGGATGATATATGACTGCCTTGTGTTTGCAGTGGAGTGAAGTCCATTGCAATTCATTGTATGTCAGTGGAGGTGATGGACAAGCCTATATTTGCCACTATTTTCCTTTTTTTCTTTATTAATTGGCACGATATTTTTTCTGTTCTTCGTCTAAACGGAAATTTATTGTCTATCTTCTCTCATATATGTCCTCAGACGTTCCCATTAAAGTACCACAGAAGAGACATTGGCTTTTATGAACAATCCAAAGAGTACAATTTACTGCTTTTCGTATCCTATGACTGTATGTGCATACAATCTCAGTGTAAGTTATAGAAAATTAATGAGGCAATAGCAATATAACTTGATGTAACTTAACATGATACTCAGATTTTATTTTTATTTTTTTTGTTTAGCAGAATCAAGATTTTCCATTCAACAATCGGAAAGTTTATATAATCTTTTTTCAGTTGTGTTTTTTTTTTTTTCCACAAAAGCAAGACTTCTGACAGTTAAGAATTTACCCCTTTTTTTTTTTCGAAAAATATGCCGTAATCTTAAAATTAAGATTTTTAACATGTAATTAATTAAAAAAATTTACAAGTGGCTAAAGATTTATTCACGTTTAATGCTTATTCACTTCACTGAACAAGGATTCATGTCTTTTAAAATATTTTAATTTTCTCCACATTTTACAAGTATTACTTAGCTCAAAAAAAAAAAAAAGTTCACGATTCAAAAGTCTAATATAATTTTTTAATTAAAAAAATATATTTCGAATGCTTAAAAATCTGGAAAAATCCTAAAAAATAAAAAAAATACTACCGTAATCTTGAAACATTTAATGCTTACTCTCCTCGTTAACTAAGTTGGTGGGCTGAACCAACGTGGGTATGGCTACCACTAATCACTATAATTGCCAAAATGAGCCGAAGTTCAAACAGAAGCCCAATCCATTAAAACGTACACTACAGTTGTAAAATGGTGGACTATTCCTCAAGTTGGCCCATAAACATTAGCTCAAGAAATTCCTTTTTTCATGCATCTCTGAATTTTTATTCGGTTTTTCTTTTTCCATTTTCCATTTTAGACGGGGTGGGAGCATGTGATATATTTATCGTTGGATTTTCGGACCATCTAACATGCTCATGATAAAAATAAATAAACGGCAGCGTGTTTATTAGACCAGCTGCCTGTTGCGAGGCCAATGTACCTTCAATGTCCAGTGCAACACAACAGAATGCTATGACACAAAAGGAAACCAGATAGCGGTTATGCACCTTGTGAAATTTCTGAACCCTGTTATGAGCAATCCCACCAGCAAAGAAGGAAAACCCCAAAACCAAGAGCATGTTTGATAGGATGGAACCCAATAAAGACTGTTGAACAACCCGAACCATTCCACTCTTTAGAGCATAAATTGAAATAATCATCTCTGTTGCATTTCCAAACCTATCGTTTATAAGACCACCAACTGCAATTTCACCACAAACCTAAAAAAATCAGATAAAACCATCCACATTGCACAATACCATTTAGCAATTTTTGTGACTATGTTCTTCTAGTAAGTTTAATATGCGGGTCATATCCATGTCAAATACTCTCAGCTTCAGTGCAAATGAAGCATATGAATTTCAAAACAAAGCCTTAGCCTTAGCCTTCAGATACGCATGTTGCTTCTTTATTTTAGGAACCCTATCACTTTACACTCTAAACTTCACTACACCCCGAATAATAGGCTTTCGGGGGTGACTTTGCCTTCAAAAACAAGCATTAAATTTTACACTCTTAAGACAACTTTTACAATTTTTCTTTACTCACTCTTGCTCAATATGATGGATTGTCAATCATAGCTCGGCACAGGACAAATCTTGGTCTTCAGAGTTCAGATTAGGATTCAGAACGATGGAAGAATGGTGCATTTTAAGTAATTTAATACAGCAATTCAATTGGATGAGAAGGAAAACAAATCAAACAAGGGCCATTTCCAAATCCTTCCAGGGCAAGACAGCCAAAACCTCATTTAGAGACACAAAAGGAGCCATTGGCACCAAGACTTCTCCCAGGTTTACATAATTTGTTGTAAGTTCACCTCATACTTGAAACTAGTTGTGGATCTAAGTTTGGTCATACCTGTTGATCCCGTGTAAAAAGCAAGTTGCCTGCATCACAATGATTGATAAGCTTAGCATTAAATTGAAAAAATTAGAAATAAGAAACACGAGATATATAACTTCAACATTCCACATTTTGGATACTTACTCAGTTGCATAGACCAAACGCTCTGCCAATGGTGTGATTCCCAATAAGCCAAGGACAAAGACCCATACCTATCCATTACAGCATGAGTACGAAGAAAAGTCATCGGAAAAAATTGCAACGTTCTTCTTATTTTATCGTCTCTATTATCATTATAAGATTCAAAATATAAAGAATTTTTAATTAAGTCATTTTTAATTTTAAAAAACACGTACTTAACAATAATCAATATTAAATAAATAATCAAAATTTTACATCATAAAAAATATTTAGTATGAATATAATTAAAAAAAATAAAAAGATAAATTTTAAAGAACTCTCACCTTAAAATACATAAACACTAAATAATTTAATAATATGTAGTTGCACAACAACTTGATTATTTTACCAAAACCAGCTCAACGTACAGGCTCATTTGTGCCGAGACACTTCACATTTGGAAGGTTAGGTATCCCATCTTAACGCTGGAAGGTCAAGCCAAATACGCCAAACTTTTGTTCCTTGATACTATCGAGACATTCGATCATTTCAGGGGCCAAATGATTCTTCCAATCTCCAACGTTGCCCTTCCTAAAAAACCACTCATGTTTAACGACAGGGTTAGTCTTGTTGGTCTCCACATTCCGCAAGTTTTCAAATCTGCAGGGATCAACAATTTCCAGCACCGCCCCACTTTCCTCTTCTTGTAAAGAAAAAGGATGTCCTAAGAACTCAGCCAATTCCTTTACCTGAACTAAGGTGTTTTCCTTCATCTCCTCATACTTCAAAAATAGTATATTGTTCGGAGGCGACTGTAAACTTGCTTTATAGTATCCAAGCACATGGTCCAATAAGGCCTCATGTGAGAAACTCCTCGAGAGAACAAATCAAATGCCTCCTCAAGGGAAAGGGGTGGTAATTCCCTTTTTTCCTTTATTTTTCTTGTGAATAGCCACAAAGAAACAAACACATCTTTTGGCTCCCTACAGACGTAGACAATTCGAGAGCCTGATTTCAGAACAGAATTCGGCAAAAGACTATAAGGAAGGTGAGAGGCCAGAAGTCGAGGGGACGGCAGAATTTCGGGATCCCAGTTAGGGTTAGAAGGATTTTCCATATCCAAGAGAGGGACACAATCATGAGGGCTCGTTGTGAGTAAAGGGTGTTTAGAAGCAACATCGTAATTAGTTCGGTTGACTATGGAGAAAATAAGGGCTTTGAGTCATGTTGTGCCCGATTTAGGAGTTGTGACCAATAAAATGTCAGTAGATCGAGGCCTGAATTGCTTTTGCACCTTCATGGCGCCTGCTACGGAATTGGGATGCATCCAGCAGCCCTGGTATTGAAAAAGATACTCAGAACTCCACCCCGTTTCCCTTGGACGCGTTGATAAAATCTCCTCCAATGAATTGTAGCTGCTGCCATCAATATCTGGCGGACATTCCTCGTTTCTTTTACACGGATAACCATGTTCATTGCTGTTTGGGGATGCCATTGAGGAAAATAGATTGGATACTTTTCTGTGCTCAAGGAAGTATAATTTTAGGCTATGGTCACATTGCAAGATGAATGCCATATATATATATCCATGCAATTTGCCCCGTTATCATTTGAGATTTGTCAAAAAGGTAGAATAACGAGGAAGATATTTAAGTTTTTGAGTAATTAAGAAGGGAGATATTTAAGTTTTTTAAGTATGTAAAAAGATAATCAATGAAAGAAGTAAATCAAAGTGGGAGCTAAAACGATCAGCTTGTTTTTAGTAACTTATTTTCACAAGATTCTTCACAGTTGGCTTGATCTTAATCAGCCATAATAATATTACAGATGATATTTACTTGCAAGAGCCTATTTTATACTTTGTTACAGGCAATAACAACAGACAGAATTAATAAATATCAATATAATCTTTTATGTATATGTACATTGCTTGAAAATACTTAGTTTTCTTTTTTTTTTTTCCTTTTTTAATAATTACGTTGTGTGCTAGCAGTCTCTGAGCTGTCAAACCATCTCCTCTCTCTACACTCCCTCGAATATACCTATTATGAATGAATTACATACTGATCAAACTTTATCTTAACAGCAGAAAATAAAAATAAAAAATAAATGACAAAAACAGAACAGAAAAAAAATTAAGTAAAAAAAAAAAAAAAACTTCCACGTACACCAAGAACACATAGCTGAGATAGATCTTCTCAAGTTATATAATTATATTAACATATATCTGTTCATTGAGCCCTATTTATTACACTTACTAAACGAAGACCCTTGGAACAGACTATACACGAGGCTTGCACAGTATGGAGCCCCTTGCCTGCAGCTTTTGCCAGTGGATGTAACTCATGATCCAATAAACTTGGCGTCTGAGTCGGGGCTGTTGTACAAGAGGCACTGCCTTATTTCCTCGTTCTGGTGGCCGCATGTGCATAAAAAATGGACCCTAAAATCACCACCAGATTTCACTATTCAACAACCAAGTCACATCCCTTAACACCCTGACAATTAAAGGATAGGCAAATAAAAGAGGAATTCTTAACACCATATTTTACTATTTAGTGGTCTAACCTAGATATTACCTGGAAGGATTGAGCCTATATTGCAGCTCAGTTTCCAACATTTTCGCCTTGATGATAAGGCTGAGCTTCAATGAAGGAAACTTGTATTTGTTTGTTATCAATTTTCAATTTTGAATGATTGTTACAATAAATTACAGTAACCAGGGAAGCAACTGAAGGTAGAAAGAAGTTAATGAATCCATGGTAGCCGTAGGAAATCAATAGTTACTGAGATACTGTTAACAACTGTTAATAGTCCCGTTTTATTTAAGTCATTAGAATAATTGAAATGAAGCATTTTATTAATTGAAAAAAAAATCACTGCTTATAAAAATTAGTGATTTATACAAATCACTTACTATTCAAACAAAAATACATATTTTTTTTTCTCTATCCTCTTTCTCTCTCTTCGATCTTATCTCCCGACTTCTATCCGAAATCTTCCCCTTTATCCTCCTAAAGACCTACCTTTCTCTCCTCTTCAGATCACACGGTGACCATCAGACAAATTCCTCTCTTCTATCATAATGGAGCTGGCACTTGACTTACCGCGACCTGGCAATTAACGAAGACCATGTCCATGTCTTTTGATTTTCGTACGAAATCCAATTTTTCTTCGCCCGCTGATGTTCGGCTTGCCTTGAAATTGGGCTCTTTTGGGACTTCTCTTAAAAGGACCTCAACTCTATAATTCATGCACCTTCAAAGGGTTTTGAATTGTATGGCTGGTAATAAACGCCAACAAATTACAATTCTTAATTAAAACATGAGATGCATCTTGCTTTTATTGCCAGACTAAAAAGGAGTGATTTTTATCTCTTTCTTATTTTGTGAAATGTGAGTGCAAGACGGCCCGAACACTCTTTTAGGTGTGTGAGTTTTACTTCGGATGAAATTTTTTCCATCATATGTCTGAATGGTCATTATAGGACCCAAAATTCAAAGAATCTTAAAAAAGAAAATTGATTAAGTCCTTTTTATTTTTTTTTAAATAATATTAGCTCAATAATATACACTGTTAACATAAACAATGAGTTTTTACGTCATAGAATATAATCATTGATACAATACAAGAATGGAATTCAACGACTCTTACTTATTTAGTGAGCTCAGCGCACTGGCTCATTTGTGCCGAGACAATTCACACTGGAAGGTCATGTGTCTCCATCTTAACACTGGAAGGTCAAGCCAAATCGGGCAAACTTCTGTTCCGTGACACGATCAAGGCATTCGATCATTTGAGGCGTCAAATGATTCTTCCAATCTCCAACGTCTCCTTTCCTAAAATACCAATCATTTTTAATGATATTGTCCTGAGTTCCTGTCTTATTCGCCTCCGAATTCCGCAAGTTTTCAAAGCTACAGAGATCAACAATTTTCTGCACCACCCCACTTTCCTCTTCTTGTAAAGAAAAAGGATACCCTAAGAACTCAGCCAATTTCTTTACCTGAAGTAAGGTGTTTTCCTTCATCTCTTCATACTTTAAAAATAGTATATTGTTCAGAGGCGATTCTAAACTTGCTTTATAGTATCCAAGCACATGGTCCCAATAAGGCCCCACGAGAGACACTCCTCGAGAGAACAAATCAAATGCCTCTTCAAGGGAAAGGGGTGGCAATCCCTTTTTTTCCTTCGTCTTTCTTGTGAAGAGCCACATAGAAACAAACACATCTTTTGGTTCCCGACAGATGTAGACAATTCGAGAGCCTGACTTCAGAACAGAATTCGGCAAAAGACTATAAGGAAGGTGAGAGGCGAGCAGGCGAGGAGAGGGCAGAATTTCAGGATCCCAAATGGGATCAAAGCCAATCTTAATTTCCAAGAAAGGGATACAGTCGTGAGGGCTTGTTGTGAGTAAAGGGTGTTTAGAAGCAACATCGTACCTAGTTCGGTTGACAATGGAGAAAATAAGGGCTTTGAGCCATGTTGTTCCCGATTTAGGAGATGAAACCAATAAAATGTCAGTAGATCGAGGTCTGAATTGCTGTTGCATCTTCATGATGCCTGTTACGAAGAGTGGATACAGCCAGGAGCTCTGGTACTGAAAAAGATACTCAGAACTCCACCCCGTTTCCCTTGGAAGCTTTGATAAAATCTCCTCCAATGAATTGTAGCTGCTGCCATCAATATCTTGCCGACATTCTTCGTTTCTTTTACACGCATAGCCATGTTCATTGCTGTTTGGGGATGCCATTGAGGGGAATAGCTAGGATACTTTTCTGTGCTCAAGGAAGTATAATTTTAGGCTATGGCTACATTTCAAGATGAATGCCATATATATATATATCCATGCAATTTGCCTGGTTATCATTTGAGATTTGTTAAAAAGGCAGAATAACGAGGAAGATATTTAAGTTTTTGAGTAATTAAGAAGGGAGATATTTATGTTTTTTAAGTCTGTATAAAGATAATCATTCAAAGAAGTAAATCAAAGTGGGAGCTGGTGCTACTGTCCAAAGCTGCACTTGGGCTGAGAGAGAGCCGAAGGTCACGTCGCTCTTTTTGCTTCAATTCCAAAAGTTGCAATCAACGTCACTTCCTCCACAAAAATTACGTTTGTGGTTGCCTTTTATGTCGTTGCTCTCATTCATTGGGGATGGATAAGCAATTTGAGGCTTTGCCATTGGGCAAGTTGGATAAGGTAGACACAAAAATGTGGGGTGTACCCGTTGAGCCTACTCTATAATTTAATAATCACTGAAAAAGAAAAGAAAAAAAAAACTCCGATGATTTTACAAATTAGAAATTGGGGTTGGTTACGTGGGATTTTTAGAGGCAGGCAGTTGTAAAGAAGTTGCGACGTCATAAAGAAAACTGTGAGCTAGTGATGAAGATGTTGGATTTTCTATAATTTAGAAGTTAAATTGTAATTTTATGAAAAAAAAAAAAAATCTTAATTAAAGAACTGTTGGTGTGATAAAAAAAATTAATCAAAAAATTAAAACAGTTTATATGTAAATTTTTAATCTTTAATTCAATTAATCCAATTCAATTTTAAATAATTTTTAATTAATGTATATTTTTAAATTTACATTTTACTACTAATTTATAAGATATGCTCTTATTTTTCTTTAATATAAATGATATTTTATAAAATTACAATTTAAGAATGAAGTTTGAAATTGGAATCTATAAATTTTCTTTATATTATCTTTTAATTTATTTATTGATCGGGAACAGACAAAGATTCATACAAGCAACCAATCGAAAATCGAGAAAGAAAAAAAAGACATCTCTTAATAGGTAATATAAAAATATTAACTAAATAACTGTTAAAAAGTAAAACTACATGGAAAACCGGTTTTGAGAGATTTGTTTTATTTTATTTTATTGTACCTAACACTATTTCTTAAATTGCAACACTGATTTTGTCTTACTGAAAAATGACACTATTATTTGGTAGTACTCAGCTATAAGAAGAGGGTGGAGAGAAACACGGTGCTAAGATAGATCTTCTCAAGTTATATACTTACATTAATATACATCTGTTCATTAAGCACTATTTATTACGCTAACTAAACGAGGACCCTTGCCGTAGACTCTACGGGTAGCTTGCCGTAGACTTCTCTGAGCACAGTCTGGAGGCCGTTGCCTGCAGCTTTTGCCGGCGGATGTATCTGACGATCCAATAAGCTTGGCGTCTGACTCGGGGCTGTGTTACAAGAGGCACTGCCGCATTTCCTCGTTCTGGTGGCCGCAGAAATGATGTGCCTCCACTTGCATAAAAATGGAACCTAAAATCACCACCATATTAAACAACCAAGTTACATCCCTTAACACACATGAAGGCTGACAATTAAAGGATAGGCAAATAAAGGAGAAATTCTTATAAAGGTATACTCGACTCTTAGAATTCTCAAGCAATCCAATTATTATCAAATAAATCAGTCAACAATCATACTTACGATCTTTTTTTAATTGATGCTCGTAACATGAAAAGCGACAAACACAAAACAAAAGTTCACAAGTGTTGAAAACCAAACATATATATTTAAGATATAACTTAAAGGGGTCCAATTAATAGGCGCTTCGCCTGATTGCTCGAGCGTCCAGCAGTAGTAGCAGCAGTCGGACCATTCAGAGTAAGAAGAGCGAGCCTTGTGCGCAAAGGTGTTGGTAGATTTTTTTTCATCAGGGCAAAGTCTAGAACGGCAGCCATGGCAACCTCAACGTGAGTAGTGCCAGTCGGAGTGTTAAAATAAATATATATTTTTATAAAATTATATTCTAAATCGAAAGTAAGATTATTTATTTTATTTGTATATAAATCTACATTTATTTTATACTTCATACAATAAAAATACTTAAGAAACTAGTTTTGTTTGGTTAAAACACTGTTTGCTCCAAGAAAGTCAAGAGACACCTTTTATTTATTTATTGTGATTATTGTTTTCCAAAAAAAAATATTGTGATTATATATATATTTACCTATATTCAATATTTTAAGTAAAATTAAATTCTATAATATAAATAATTAGAATGCATATATATATATATATATATGCATCTCTCACCACCTGTGCCTATCGCCAGATGCCACAATATAATTGGACGTTTCGTCGAATTCTTTCCACGTAAATTCCCTTACACTATAAAATCCCCACTCCCCCATCCCCCCCAAAAAGAAAAAATCCCCGTAAATTTGCTCAGAAGCTAACGGCTCTTTTGTCTCTCTGGTGTCTACCATCTTTTCTCCCTAACCAAACAGGGAGAAAGAAAAAGAAAGAAGGAAAGAAAGGGGGGTTTAATTCTACTGCGGCAGTTCTAAAATTTACAGAGAATGCGATATTTCCGTTACTGCTCTTGTAGCGGATTTTCTTAGCTGCCAAACAAGATCTTTATATTTATTTACTCATCGTTTTCACGTTCTGGTTACTGGCACGATCAAGAATGAGGTCAACGGTGTTCAAATTATGTTTATTCGTATTCTTGACTTGGTTAAATGCGATTCCTTCGCAATCTGCAGTCTCGAGCATAGACCTAGGGTCAGAATGGCTGAAAATGGCCGTAGTGAACCTAAAGCCCGGCCAAAGGCCAATCTCGATCGCGATCAACGAGATGTCAAAGCGACAATCGCCGGCCTTAGTGGCGTTTCAGTGCGGAATCCTCCTTCTTGATGAAGAAGCCGCCGGAATCACTGATCGGTATCCTCAAAAAGTCTATTCGCTACTACGCGACGTGATTGGAAAACCCTATGGTTATGTCAAGGCCTTTCTTGATTCAATGTATCTGTCCTTTGATGTAGTGGAAGATTCTAGAGGCGGCCCCGGTTTCAAGATCGACGAAGACGAGAGAGGGAATGTGAGTGTTTATTCGGCGGAGGAGTTGCTGTCCATGGTGTTTAGTTACGCGGCGAACTTGGCGGAGTTCCACTCGAAGGCCGCCGTGAAGGATGCTGTGATCAGCGTGCCATCCTACTTCGGGCAGGCGGAGCGGAGAGGGCTGCTTCGGGCGCCGCAGTTGGCCGGGATTAATGTTCTTTCTTTGATAAATGAGCATTCTGGTGCCGCTTTGTAGTATGGGATTGATAAAGATTTTTCTAATGGCTGGAGGTATGTTGTGTTCTACGATATGGGCACGAGTAGCACTTATGCTGCTCTTGTTTATTACTCGGCTTATAGTGCCAAGGAGTTTGGCAAGACTGTGTCCATTAACCAGTTTCAGGTAACTTACCGTTCAGTGATGGTATTTTTCACCCATTGTGGAATTTAGGAAAGCATATATATGGGGAGTTGAATTAATGACAAAGTGGAATTTGCTATCTTGAGGTTCATGTCCTACTACTAAGAGTGACTACATTTAGTTAATGTCTCTTAATAGGAATGTTGTTTAGGCTATCGAGTGAAATTATTGTTGCTATGGTTAGAAATTGATGATTTAGAGTAAATAATGCGTTTTGGTTCTGTGTTTTTATGGTTTGTTGGCTGTTCTACTGTTAAAATTTGAAATTTAATAGCCCTTTTTTTTATGCTAATATGTGTCTAGGTTAAGTTAAGGATGTTAGATGGGACCCAGAACTTGGAGGGCAGAACATGGAATTGCGGTTGGTGGAGTTCTTTGCAGATGAGTTTAATAAACAAGTTGGAAATGGGGTCGATGTGAGAAAGTTGTCCAAGGCAATGGCTAAATTGAAGAAACAGGTTAAGTGTACCAAAAAAATCTTGAGTGCAAATACAGTGGCTCCAATTTCAGTTGAAACCCTCTATGATGATTGGGATTTTGGGTTGGTTGTATCCTTGGAAAACTTTATTTGCTAATGTCAAGTTTCTATTCATTTTCTTGTTTGTCTACTGTGATGCTTGTTTAATTTTTTGGTGCTTGAGCAAACTCTTTTACAAGCACTTATCACTGTCAGTCCAATGAAATTAATTGACTGCCATGAAATTGTCAAACATAACACATTGGGATGTCTGGATGACAGTTAAGTGCTCCTAAATTTGTAGCTGAGTTGTTTATTGATTCATTTTGCCGTGTGAATGGACAAGAAAATTATGGGGAGCATGGTTCTGTCAAATAGGGATTCAATGAGTAGTCAAAAGATCTATGGAAATGTGGATTGGAGGGGTCCTTTTTCATAGTTACGAGAAAATTTTCAAGTTTTATCCCTCTGACATTTTGTGGATGGTTTATGGGGACCAAAATTATTGTGTTTGAGAGAAAGAAGTTGTCTTCCTCTGTTATTATGGATGAGTTCATCAAATTTTTTTGTCTCATTTTTTCTAAGAGGGTTATCTGTAATGTCCTTTCCACCCTATTTTGTATACACCTATCTTGTAATTGACAACCATACAATTTGTGCATGAATTTTAAGCAGTTGATGGCTTCAATAATTAGTTTTGCGCTCTTCTTTTTTCGGAGTTCATATAAAAAATGTTTATGGAGACTTCTTTTTTTCCAGGAGCACCATTTCGCGTGACAAATTTGAGGAGTTTTGTGAAGATCTGTGGGACAGGTCTCTTATACCTTTAAAAGAGGTTCTTAAGCATTCAGGCCTCAAGATGGATGAGATCTATGCAATATAGCTGATAGGAGGTGCTACCAGGGTACCAAAGTTGCAGGTTGGTACTCTCCTTTTCAGTTCTCAATATACCCCCAAAACAACAGGTTAGGCCTCATACAAGTCCTGAACTCAAATTTATGATAAAACATGAATGTAAGACTCTATGACAATAATTTTATAGATCAACAGAAAGAAAAAAACTGCTGCTCTTATCCATTTCCTTTTAATAAAAATATCTTGCCTCAAATGTGGATGCACATCTTTTTCTCTCTGGAATTGTTTAGCCACTTACCATTTGCTTTCAAAGATCGATCATGAATTCATTGTTCAGAAAAATAAATGAAACATAATGATAACTTATGAAAAAGTTATGGATATACTGAGCTTGCATGCAGAAGCAGCCAAATGGGGCAGGAGAAGAGGACAAAAATTATTTTTTTATGATAAGGCTTTGTGAATGAGCCAAATTTGCTTCACATTAAGGTTTTTTGCTGTCAGTTTGCTTCACTATTGAATCATTGTGAGTTAACTATAGTATTTGTAGTATCATGTCTGACGTAAGGCTGTAATGAAGGGGAAGAAGAGAGTATAGGATGTTGATTGGTGATGGTAAGTTTCTTTTAATTTCCACAGGTAAATGTCCTTCAAGGATATACACCATGTTGTGGAAAGAAGACTTAGGTGCTTGAATTCTTAGGCAGAGATGGAAGGTGAGTATTCAAAATGTGTAGGTGAAACCAATGATCTGCATCTGGCTGATGCACTGGTAGCTTTGTATTTCTTTTTTATGCATTTTTATAGGTTCATCAAGATGCTTGTGAAAGAAGCCCCCTTTTCTTCCTAACCGGCTAAGCTCCAAGAATTCCTAGGAAGGAACGAGCTGGACAAACATCTGGATGCTGACGAGGCTATGGTTCTTGGAGCGGCTCTGCATGCTGCAAATTTGAGTGATGGGATCAAATTGAATCTCAAACTAGGAATTTTTGATGGTTCATCCTATGGCTTTGTGGTTGAATTAGATGGGCCTGATATAGTGAAAGATGAAAATGCTCAGCAATCACTTGTGCCGAGGATGAAAAAGCTCCCCAGTAAGGTAGAACAAATTGGTGATGTACGTTTATGTGAGGTTGTTTTAAAAAATACTTATTGGGACTTCACACTCCATTTGTAGCTTAAGAATCTGTTGATGGATGATTCAGAAAACTATCTTGACACTTCATATTCCATCAATTATGTGTATTAATTATTAATTGTGTATGGATTTGATTAATTACAGATGTTCAGATCCGTTGTCTGCATGCTGCAAATTTGAGTGATGGGATCAAATTGAATCTCAAACTAGGAATTTTTGATGGTTCATCCTATGGTTTTGTGGTTGAATTAGATGGGCCTGATATAGTGAAAGATGAAAATGCTCAGCAATCACTTGTGCCGAGGATGAAAAAGCTCCCCAGTAAGGTAGAACAAATTGGTGATGTATGTTTATGTGAGGTTGTTTTAAAAAATACTTATTGGGACTTCACACTCCATTCGTAGCTTAAGAATCTGTTGATGGCTGATTCAGAAAACTATCTTGATGCTTCATATTCCATCAATTATGTGTATTAATTATTAATTGTGTATGGATTTGATTAATTACAGATGTTCAGATCCGTTGTCCACAACAAAGATTTTGAAATTTCACTTGCATATGAGACTGAAGAGCTCTTACCACCTGGAGTAACCTTTGTGCCTTTGCTCGGTTTTCTGTGACTGGTCTGGCAGATGCAAGTGAGAAGTAAGGATTTCCCAAACCTATTTGTTTCTTTATCTTGCCTTGATGGTCTTATTTAATCTCAAGTTTTTTCCATGTCCAAAATCTACAGATGTGGTTTTGTCATTCGTGTTTCATCATTTACATCTTGTCTTATCTAGGTATTCATCTTGGAATTTGTCTGGCCCTATCAAGGCAAATCTTCATTTCTCTCTCAGTAGAAACGAAATTCTTTCATTGGATCGAGCAGATGCCACTGTTGAGATATCAGAATGGGTGGAAGTGCCTAAAAAGAATCACACAGTAGAAAACACAACCTATGCTTCTCAGAATATATCAGTTGAAACTGGTGGCAATAATGCTTCAGAAGAGAGCAATAAAAACTTGAATTCTGATGGTGAAATTGGCAACTCATCTAACTCTACAGTTGAAGAACCGATTTCCATTGACCTGCCTACTGAGAAAAAACTGAACAAGCAGATATTCAGGCTTCTACTAAAGGTGCAGGCAGAGTAGCAGCCTTAAATTGTGGACGAAAAATTTTCTGATATTTAATCTCATGTTTCTATATCTTCCTTTCTTCTTGTTGATTCATATTTTCTGATTGTTGTAGATTGTTGAGAAGACAGTAGGAAATTGAATGCCACTTTCAAAGGAATCTCTAGATGAAGCTAAAAGAAGATTAGATGCATTGAATAAAATGGATGCTGAGAGAAGAAGAACTGCCGAGTTAAAAAATGGCTTGGAAGGATATATATATTCTACTAAGGACCAGGTTTGTACCATTCTATTGGTTTTTTCCCCTTCTGCTAAAACTTGCAAAGAGAAGATTAGACAGTAGGACCTGGAATGCTTTCTTATTAGGATTTTACTCTTTTCAGTTATTATGTTCTACACTTCCATGCAGTAGCTTAAGATGTGTCTGAAAACACTAATCTTGAAGTATTATTCTGGGTTGTATGATGTAGATAGTTTACTTTCATCTTGTTTTGTGTATTCTGATTTCTCTATTTACCATACCAGCTGGAAAGCTCCGAGGAGTTTGAGAAAATATCTACTAGTGATGAACGGAAGTCTGTCATTGAAAAGCTCGATGAGGTATGCCTTTCTTTCAAAACATTCTTTGTAACCTAAAATGGTCATTCATCTGTCTCTTGGACTTAATTTTTTGAAAAGCATTCTTATCATTTCAGGTGCAAGAATGGCTGTATACTGATGGAGAAGATGCTGCCACTAATGAATTTCAGGAGCACCTAGATTCACTAAAAGCCATTGGTGACCCACTATTTTTCAGGTATAAAGGAAATGTGTTAGACTAGATGGCAACACCTTCTGAGATGTGAGCATTTTTACTATTCTTGTAATATATTAGGAGTCTTGTGCTTGATTGTTGAGGTAGGTTCGTCCCACTGATGTGGACTTTTGCCTTAGTTACAAAGAGCTCACTGCAAGGCCAGCAGCAGCTGACCATGCCAGAAAGTACTTGAGTGAGCTGCAACAGGTAATTTAACTATTCATTTCAAATGCAATGTTCTTGTTTTTGGATCTTGAATTGTGTTTGTGTTTGCTGTGCAATCTTTGTGAGGAAGCGAACAGAAAAGTTGGAGTAGAATTATAGCAGATTACATGCAACTTTATATTAGTGGTGGAAAGTCTCCCCCATTTGGTATTGTTCATCCTACCGGCATCTATATGGCCCATATTGTTTCCCACTTAGAAAAGTCATTATGGGATCCTTAAGTTAATATTAGATAAGGGTTGTTGATGTGCCATATTGTTCTCTTGTCCTTTCTCACTGAATCATAAAAGCAAATACCTTAGCAGCATCAATGCATGATTATGATTATTTTTTCTTCAAATAAGGCAAGTGTTGTTTGATAGGTTAAAGGAATTAATTTTGGGTCAATTGCATGCAATAGAGTTATGGATGGTGTGCTTAATAATTTGGAAGATACATTTCATCAATAATTAAATTTGGAATTAAGGCTTTGTTGTTGTTTTATTATTGTTGTGCCATCAAAAAATATCCAGTTCGTGAACAAATTGTAATATGTTTTGCACGTAATTCTTCATTCTGTTTCCATTGAGCGTTAACATGTTTACTCTTTGTTCAAGATTCCATCATGGAAATTCCGGGGACCTTGATATGATTGATCTGACTGTGGATCTTGCATTTAATGTTTAGGCTGCAATGTGCTGATGAATGCATGTATTTCTAATCACTCAATTGTGTATTCATGCATATGGTGAAAAGTTGCTCCAGATGTAATGGTTACTACCTTTGTGTGGACTCATCTGCAAGATTTTATGCACTTCATGATTTATCTTCAGTACTTATTGACCTTTTTTTTTTTGGTCCAAATGATTGCAGATTGTACAGGGATGGGAGACTAACAAGCCTTGGCTTCCAAAGGACAAAATAGATGAGGTGTTTTTTTTTTTCCCCTATGTTCAATCTGAATGTTTTCCCCTCGATGATGTCATCTTTGATCAATCAAAGATTGTTGGTGATTTATATGCTGAAGTTAATAAAATTCTGTTTTTAGGTTCTAAAAGATGCTGACAAGTTGAAGACTTGGTTGAATGAGAAGGAGACAGAGCAGAGCAAGTAACATTTTCTCATGATTTGTGTTTGGTTTTTCCTACTGCAGTTGTGCTTTATACATCTATATTAGTATTCTCTTTTATCTGCACTATAGTTAATTGTTATATCTGGCTGCCAGAGTGGTTACTGCCAGTTTCATTGTGCCCTAATTCCAAGTGATTCAGTTACATTTAAACATTCCTGATAATATTCTTTTTCTTTCACCATCCTTTTCCCCTTCTAGGACTCTAGGTTTCAGCAAACCAGTGTTCACATCTGCAGACGTTTTCTCAAAAATGTTCATTTTGCAAGATAAGGTATTGTCTCAATCTACTTGCTTGATGACAAAAAGCAAACTGGATAAAAATTTCCATGGATATTGCACTTGGATTTGGTTGTCTAAATTGGTATATGCATAGGTTGCTAGCATTAACAGAATGCCCAAGCCAAAGCCAAAAGTTAAGAAGCCTAAGAAGAGCGAAACTGAGACTAATGCAAAAAATGAAACTGACAATAGTGGGGAGAGTACCGGCAGTTCGAACTCAGCTTCTGGAGAGAGCCCTGAGACTGGTGAGTCAACAACTGGTTCAGATAGCTCAGCTAGTGAAAATATCAACAAAGAGCCTGAGGTTCACGATGAGTTATGAGTTATTCCGGATAACACATGGGATCAGTGATACGAATCTGGCATTGATTATGGGGGACAGTTTGATGGGAAGGATAGGGGAAGTTTCATCACTGCAATTTTAAGCAGCAGAAGAATAGAGGTTCCTAGGATTAATGCTTGTCCTGTTTAGCCAATCTTCAGTTATTTGTGGAATCATTAACCCCTTCCTTTTTGTTGTAACGCTTAGTAAAATTATACCCACAAAACAAAAAGGGCTCTATTGGTAAAAATCAATTTGCCTCCGGGAGCTATGACAGTATTTA
This sequence comes from Kandelia obovata, assembly GCA_021464305.1. Lineage (NCBI taxonomy): Eukaryota > Viridiplantae > Streptophyta > Magnoliopsida > Malpighiales > Rhizophoraceae > Kandelia > Kandelia obovata. Next base: position 1,435,438 of record CM038479.1, on the reverse strand, counting down.
CATCTTGAGAGTAATGCATCGTTTCCATGGCAGAATGCACTATCTTTTAACATTGTTTTAGCCTTTGCTTTTTTGGTCCTCCGGTGACTCCAAAATTTGGCCGTCAGAAGACAAAAGGGTTTGGATCTCTATTTACAAGCTGCCTTTCAACTACCTCATTTCACTAAAACTTGAAATGGTGAAAATTCTTTACATAAAATGAGTAACAAAGTTAAAAATGCGATGCTCAAAACTTTAAATAAAAATAACCAATGTCCCAAAACAAAGCAAATACATCCTGGGCGAGCAAGGCAGCCACGGTCCATAAGCCATGTTCTTAACCAAGATCTGAGGACTACCTAGTTGGGAAAATCGGGTTGGATAAAACTTAATCACAAATGACCAAGAAGAACACTGGCAGCGTTTGTCCAATAAAAATTTGATTTCTTTGAACACCATGCTTGTTTGCTGGGTACCTAAAACATCTTGCATACTGTGGGCCTAAAACAAGACAATAATTCCAAAGTCAGTTAACAGTGTATTTGATTGGAGTTAACTGGATGCTATGCATTGAAACAGAGGAGACATCTTTTGGACCTTTAAGGGCTAATTTGAGAAGTAAACATTGCTTTGATGGCTAGAACATTCATAGTTGTTCAATTTCCCTTTCTTCTCGTCTACAAAACTGTCATTTGTCTTCAAGTTAATCTTTGACACTACAAAAGTTCTGAACTTTAAAATACCATGAAAAGCTTGCATAAATAATGAGACCCTTCATGCATTTAGAACAACAGCAAAATAGCGATTATTTGCTCTTAATCTTCTTAATGGCCTTAAGTAACTGTTCCTTGTCAAGGGGTTTGCCTAGACGGGCATCCATTCCTGCGTCAGTCATCTTCTCAGTTTCACCACCTGAGATATGTGCCGTTAATGCCATAATGGGGATGTGAACGCCATAGCCTATCTCCTCTCGCCTTATCTCTCTTGTCGCTTCATAACCATCCATCACTGGCATCTGTTGAGAACATAAGATAACTAAAAATTGAATTTAAACTAGTTTCATGCAAGTGAAACAAGTTGAGTATAGCTAGGGAAAACTATTGCATGTCAATCTGAATTTGAATGAATACAAATGCATGTCAATCTGAAACTAAAATACATAAAACGTCATAGGCACTGACCTCACAATCCATTAATATATAATCATAAGGAAGCACGAGAGTAGATACATGCTCTCTTCGGGCATGTAGACCAATTCGTACGAGTTCGAGAGCTTCCTGTCCATTTACACAAAGCTCCACATCTGCACCAAGCTTTTTGAGATTGGTCATGGTCAGCATGCGCAAGAGCCTACTGTCATCAGCAACCAGGAACTTCATTCCGCTCAAAGGTTTGTCACTGATTGGAGTATCATATTGTTCTTCTATCTCCAGCTGCCTAAGTGGGTGTGCTGCCAGACGTAGTGTTGATTGGGATGTAGCGGGAGCCTGAATATCGGGTGACAAAGCTTTCTTCCTGTATTTTTCACTCATTGACCTGCATCTTGCTGCTTGCACATCCGCTCTATCTTGAAGAAAGTGTTCATAAAGCCTTAAGGATTCAATTTTGCTCTCTTTCTTTGATTTGGACAAAAGTCCTTGTGGCAGTGCACCTCCAAACTCTGGTAGAAATTTTATTACCTGATACAGGCGAGAACCATGAAAAGGCTTCAACAAAATGTCATCATCGGTATCAATATTGTCCTCATCAAGGGTTCTGATGCTACGTGAAGTTGGTTTATCTAACCAAACAACCTTGATATAAGCACTATGAAGACCTCTCTTAAAGTCAGTCACAACCCTCCAGAGTTCTCTATATGGTCCAGCACCAGCATCAATCACCAGCAACACAAAACTTGGTGCACCTTTACGGCTGCTACTTCTGTAAGAAGGTACCATCTGTTCTGTCCCATCCATGGCATTTAAAGAGACATCCTTGCATCCTGCACTTGAGTTTTCACTTCTGGAACCAAATTCCAATTTTTCTGCAGAATTATGATGAGAAATATTGAACTTGGACTTTATCTTCATTAGTGTTGGGTGAAGGCGTTCCCATTGATTGACTACTGATACTTTTATCCCCAAGCTCTCCATAAATTTCTGTGAAGTTGTTCTCCGCTCTTCATCTTGAATCAGAAGAACAATATGGGAACTATCAATTCTGTGATTTGGACTAAGCATAGGCAGCCGGGGACTAGTAGTGCAAATACTAAGGCTAGGACTACGAGTTCTGATAGTCAGCCCGGTGTATTGCTGTGTGCTATCGGCTAAGGAATCCCATCCTGTCTCGATGTCACCTTTTTGATTATGAGTTGCAAGTGTAGCAGATGCAGAAAGGAACACATTGAACCTGAAGCAAGTTCCCCTTTTGCCATTCTCTTTATCAACTATTGTTATTTCCCCACCCATCAAGCGTACCTGTGTGCATATCGAGAGATTAATTACCATTTGTTCAAAGTGGGATTGGAAAAAGTACAAAATTTTTGAGAAAGTTGGTTACCAAGGATTGGACAATACCGAGTCCTAAGCCAGTGCCTCCTTGTACGAGACCTGTTTCTTTGACCTGAACAAAATTTTCAAAAACAGATTTTTGCTTCTCTTTTGGAATTCCTTGACCTGTATCATCCACTTCAAACAAAAATTCCATGGAGTTTGGATTCTGTTTCATTGCGTCCACAGTTTCCATGTCATGGAATTCTTCCTTGTTACAAAATAAGCAAGAGAAATGTCTCCACAAACCATTCTTATTGGAGGCAATTATCCTGCTCTGCAAACTGGGTTCCTGCGCCCATGCCCTGACCGCTACATGCCCCTCGGATGTAAACTTAACAGCATTACTCAGTAAATTGCAGAGAATCTGCTTCAGCTTTCCCCTATCTCCCTTTACTCGAGAGAACTTCAGAATGGAGCCATCGCAGGAGTCCAACACAATGTCAACACCTTTCTTCAAGCCCACAGGATGATACAAGTCTACGACATCCTCAAGAAGTTGCGCCAAGTCGAATTCCTCTTCTTCAAGCTGCATCTTGCCAGCTTCAATTTTGCTTGTATCAAGAATAGAATTCAATAAACCTGAATGAAGCTTATACGGTTAACAGGGAAAATTTGTGGACATAATATGCAATGGTAAAAATAACATGAAGAGACTAATTAACCAGATGAGCTAACCTACTAAGTCCTTTGTGCAACTGTCCATTTGTTTCAGACTTGTCGCCAACTCTGAGCCTGGAGATACTTCCTCTCTACATATATCAATCAAACCGGTAATCCCTGCTAGCGCAGCTCGAATGTCATGGCTAGCAGTAGCAAAAGCAAGACTTTTGTTCATGCTCTTTCTCTCTGCTTGTTGAGTTGCTTCCATTTGATTTATTAATGCTGAACACAGATGCATCTCTCTGCTTGCAGCCCTGATCATTAGCAGTACAAAACTGACTATAGAGATGACCACTCCAGTGACCATCGCTATCAGCAGTGTGAGAGCAATTCTGCTGCTTCTGTCAATGGCATCCACTAATCGGTTGTATGGCAAAGCCAACACATATACCTGACTCAAATATTCAGGAGCTGAAAAACATCAGTATCTTTAGCGAAAAAATAGCTTCTCCAATCATATTTAGTTATTGAATTATATGGGTACCATACGAATCAGACTTGTGGAAATTCACACCGTAAGATGGTCATTTTCATGTTCAAAGCTGAAGAATACGTGCAAGAGTGATCTGGAAGGTACAAGTTCAGTTGGATAAAAGTCTCTCCAACCCTTCCCCAGACTCTAAGAGTCCCCACACGGTACGAGAGAAAGCTCCTTCGATTGCAGTTAAAATTATCGGGATTTTGAGAATACTTGTATACACTAGGAAAAGCAAAGAGTTGAATTGACTTAAATCTTTTTGGGCGACCTTTTAGTTTAGTTTTATTATGATGATTACTGTTACAATTATTATCATTATTATTTTTTTTAAAAAAAAAACTCTGTCACAAATATTTTTAAAAGGAACAAAATGTTTTATATATTCAATTTCAATAAAAACAGTGTCAGTGGCTCCCTGTCGTACAAAAATTATAAGCCTCCTATCTTAAAGGAGCCATTAGGGACCCATGGCCCAGTCTTTGTCCCCATAACAGCCCCTTTTCAATTGTCACTCAAGTCCTTATAATGTATTAATTCCAAAAGTGTGCGCATTTCTAACCCATGTTCGTAATTTTTCTTCTCTACCAGTTTTGATTCCAATCAACAACAACACGTGATTAAGTTTACAGAGAGATGGAATTGTATTGTTTGCTGTTTCTGGCATAAAAGAAGAAAGCTAGATTGTATTTTCATGTAAGTCATGCTTTATAATATCTACACAACTTCTTTGTTATTAATCAAAAAGTGCTACAGGAAGAAAAAAAATGAGTGGAAAATGCTTACCAATGGAACTCCCAAAATGTCCAGCGGAGAGCAGTGGACTATATACCTAGTTTCTTCAATTTTCAAAAGCGAACCCCTTAACTTGCCATCACCGAGCATGCATGATACCTCTCCAACATGACTCTGGTTGCCAACTTTCAGGTCCGTTGAAAGCAATGAAACTGCTGTTTCACTGGTGACCACAACTTGAGTGTTGGGAAGTCCTCCAGCCAGCGCATCGCCTTTTTCAGTAGCCAAGTAGAAGCTCCCACCATGAAGATCTATACTGGTGAATAAATTGACCAATGATTGCACAGGAGACCCTAAGGAGATAACCCCTTTTCCATGCACATTAACAGTGTTCAGAATAAGATCATCTTGGCCGTTGTTCCATGCTTTTGCTATTGATGCATGGCCATGGCCACTGCTGCCCATTGCTTCTTGAATCCAGCTTGCATTAGCCGTGACAAAAGGATCAGATTCCGTTGCGTTTCCTTGCAACTTTCCGGTGTTGGGTTCTACAGGTTGCTTATACCAAGTGAATGTCACATTGGAAAAACTCGTGGATTTAGAGTACATTGCAAAGCTCTGGTTGCCCTCATAATAGTACGAGAAAAATGGACCTTCCAATCCAATGTACGCGGCGTGAGTAATCTGAGGAACCAGTGAAAATGCATGAAACAATAAGGGAATTACCTGCAACGAACCATGAAAAAAGAATTAACTTTAAACTCATGCTTCATCTCACTGACTTGAATGTCACGGGACCTTTTCTCAAACCCGCAATATGAGAGTCTCGTGACCTCTTTTTTCTCCCGGCTGATTTCTATTGCAAAGTTGTTAATCAATGAAAGCACCAGTAATGTATGCCCACCTTGTTTTGGAGGTCGGAGGTTGACGGCGCACTTCTATTAAAAGAGCTACTTGCGATCCTAGCTAAATTAATGGCAGAGGCATTGGTTGGATCCAACAATTTGGATCTGTTCTCGATTTGGGACAGCAATGCGGAATCAAACTCGTAAGAGTTCAAATTCAGTCTTCGATTTATATGCCTACTCGTAGCATACCACCATGGAACTGCTATGCTTGGAAGTAGTAAAACCCCAGTTGCCTGCACATTGAAGTTTTTCAATTTGCTCGTTAAACATTTAGGAAAAAAACAAAAAACACTAATGTTATGGACAGAAATTGGAAAAAAAAAATAAAAAACGAAATGTCAGAATAGGAGCAATAGAAGTCTTATTATATTAATGAAGGCGTTTTGATGTAAATTATCAAAGAATAATTACTTGTAACGAAAATAAGTAGCAAGAAAGGACAACACAATATTTTCTTCACTCTTTTTACATTCTTCCAAGAAAAACAAGAAAAAGTTTGGAAGTCTTTTGAGACATTACCAGAAGAAAAAATATGAAAACAGGCTTTGAAGCTATCAATGAGCTGAGCTTCATTTGATCCTCATCATCAACCCAAAAGTCCCATATAGCTTCTGCATTCATGAAGAACAAATAATAACTTTGTTACCGTGATGTTAATAAAAAATCTCTCTTCTAGTCAAATCTAGTAGCCAATATCCTCAAAATTTATTCTACTTCCTTTTTAGAAGCTTTCATTTCATAAGTAGATTATATATATATATATATATAGGAATAAGTTTAGGTAGATTTAATCAATTCTGTCAATTATAAAATTCTGGAGAGGATTGCTTAGTGGAGTTACCAAGATTGTTGATTCATTATTCGACAATGGGTAGATAGGAAAAGTTATAACAAATAAATTAGTGCCCATCTTTGCCACGCAAATTGCAAATTACCGACTATTTGAAATAGTTTTTAACAGCTATGTACAAAAGCATCTCGACATTTGTATAACCAATTTAAGGATTTTTCAAATTTTAAAAGAAAGCAAAAAAAAAAAAAAAAGGGGGGGTGGTTAATGAAGGTTTACAACTACCCAATTCAATCCGATTCAAATCAATTATAATTAAAACGATTTTTTTTTATTTAAATATAACGGATTTGTCCAATCTAGTTTTTATGATTATAGTTATATTAGTTTCTATAAGAAAACTTTGAGCCCAAAAATATAATCCGGAATACAACTTACCTTGCGCCTGGGATCCACATATACCATTACACTGCCAAATTTTTAGATAGTGCAATGCTTGGTTCCTTCTAATGGCATGTGACACTTCTAAAAGGAATCACTCCATGAAATTTTCTTTTCCAAAGAAATATTCCAAGAAACATAACGAATTCTCACATGGGCAAACAAGATATATCAAGCAGATTATCCGTGATAACCACATAGAGCCAAAGCAAAAAAAAGGGAAAAGGAAAGAAAAAGAGAAAACAAGTAGAGATTTTACAGAGAAATAGAGCAAAGAACCTGAACAATAATCCTACAAACTCCCTTCTTCTGGGTCTCAACTCTCAAATAGCAGCGGTGAGTGAGTGGCTTTTGGTCAAGGAATTTCGGTCAAGAAGTTATTATGGGAAGAAAAAAATTAAGGCAGTTTCTTATGCAGGAAAATTTTGATAGTATCCCGAATATATATCAAATTAGCAAATTCCCTTTATGAAAAGGACGAGAATGGGGGTGAAGAGACGCCTTCTCCTCTGCCCTTTATGTAATTATTAGGTGTCTCAACAAAATCTCAAACTATGAGAGATAGCAATTAAGAGACAGAATCTAGTGATATGATACTTGTGAGTTTATGTATAAGGTAACACATTTTTTATGCAGTAATAAGTTTATGAAAAAGGAAAATGACATTGGGATACCATTGTTCGATATTTTTGCAGATATTGGGACATTTAAGAGTAGAAAATACCATAATGCTTTTGATCTTTAAAGACATATCAATATTAGAGTAGATTGTCTCGCTAAAGATTGTGGCCAAAAATTATTAGTGAACTATTCTGAATTATAAATCAGAATTCATTAAGCCAAAGACCATTTAGAAAGTAGGGAAAATTGCAAACAAGGAGACCCAGTTAGCAAGGCGTACCTCCATCGTCAAATAATAAAAAGGAAAAATGCCACCAAGACAATCGCATGTGAAATCTAATTAGTGTTGGAAGAAAAAAAAAAAACAAATTACATAACATATAGTCAGTTAAAATATAGAATCAGCTAAGGATTGAAGGGCTCTCTGCAAGGCTGTCAGTATAGAACCTATCAACTGTCAAATTGATTTTTTTCTTGGTTGTGTAATTTACTATATTAAGTGTTAATTTCCAAACCACTAAAATTCAGTTTCTAAATTGTATTTGAGGTGCAAATCATTCCCACAATGAAATACCGTACTGCCAGCTCTAGTGGTCACAAATCTTCTACTAAACTCAGCTGGATCCATAGCCATTCCTGTGCGACTTCTGCCATCTCCAAGCAATCTGCAAGCTCTCTTGAAGGTCCGTATATTGTGCCTTCCAATTCAACTCTCTCCATATTTTTGAAGGATCGCTGTAAACTTCAGCATAGTCCCCTGGCCGGCGGCTAAGGTATTCAACCTTTATGTCCACACCTGTTGCCTTCTTACATGCTTCCACAAACTCCTTCACTGACCTGCCTGTGATCACAACGAACCCAGGAATATATAAAGTCAGGGCCGTGTACTTGAAGAAAAATAAGGCCAAATTTTGTAGTTTCTACCTAAAATCATCGATGACTTCCAATTTATGCTAAGTAAGAAACAATTGTTCTAACCTTTTCCAGTTCCAGCATTGTAAATGCTGACTTTCCCACTTTTTGCGTAGGCAAGAGCCTTCACATGGGCATCAACCAGGTCAGTGACATCAATGTAGTCACGCACGCAGGTGCCATCAGCTGTTTTGTAGTCAGTACCTCGAACCTATAGCCATTTTATACGTAGAGATTCTTCACATCCTTGGTGGTTGCATGGGCATTAATTGAAAGGCATGCCAATACAAAGGAATGCCTTCTTTGGTTTTGGAGGTTACCTTGAGTCCTGGAATAATCCCTCTGGCTGCATCAAAACAAGCACCAGATATTCTGCCTTGCTCACGTAGTTCTGCTCGGGGAGCTTCTCCTAGTCTTCCCTCTGGGTCCGATCCAATCACATTAAAGTATCTGAAAACATAGACTGCACGACTCAATTGTCTATCTAAATTTATGGCATGTTTGAGACTCTATGAAACATGGCAGACTCAGCTTCTGGTTTCAGTAGCAAATGTTAAACCAGGTGGACTGCAGAAGTTGGGGACATTTGTTATCTATTTGAAACCATTGTTCCTTCAGAAGGCTAAGGCAATAGAATTGCAGGAATACGAAAACGAACACAGGTGAAGATCAATTTTTATAGACAATTATACCTTCAATTTTGCAGATTGTCTTTTCATCTATGAAAATAATGATTTACTGTTTTTTGCCTTTTTTATATCCTTCTACTCCATTGCTTAATACATTAGTTAGAAGTCCTTTAAGAGTTTAATGGAGTAGATGTCGACACCAAACAATTTTTAAGCAGAAGAAACATGAGACTGACAACACTTGAGAATAGGGCAACTCTCACCGTAGGATCATGACAGCCATGTCATTGGTTTTGGAGAAATCAATTATGATATCTTCTGCCATCTTCTTGGCCTTTCCGTATGGGTTGATTGGGGCCTGGAAAACATATACCAGCCAAAACAGAGGAAAAGTCAGGAATAGGCGTGGTGGAACCTTTTTCCCCTTTCAATTTGATATGATATCCAAGTAGCCAAGAAATGTTGAAATAAAAGGTGCTTGATAATTTTCAGCGAGCTTTCGCCAGTATGTAATATCAAAAGTCCCCATATGAAAATTCAGCTGTGGCAACTGAAAATCTTACTTGAGGTGTTGCTTCTGTGATTGGCATCTTTTCAGGCTCTCCATATGTTGCACAAGTGCTAGAATAGATCAATGTCTTCACATTATGTGCAGTCATTGCCTCCACAACCACTAAGGTATTTGAAGTAATATTATGATAATATCTGCATTGAATTGTGAAGAGGCCAACTTAAGTCCACAGAAAAGTTTTTATGAAATTAGTTCAACTAGTAACCTCAAAATGTAGACCTTATAAAAGCCATAGATCTAGATAGATATAATGTTTACTGCAAGATCATGATTCAAAAGAGGTGTTATGTTTTTAGCTCCATATCATGTAATTTTAGCCGCAATATGTATACCTTAGCTTCATAGTGGAAAGGGAAAGAGAGTACCTTAGAGGCTCAAGTGTACTTTCACCAACATAAGCAACCGCAGCAAAATGCATCACAGCATCAAATGCATTTTCAGCAAAGATTTTGTTTACCTAAAACATTATTAAGGAAAAGATATTAACAGTATGTAGATGACACAATTCTATAACATGGCCATCAGCTCACTGCCCTCTCCACTCTCCCCAAATCATAGGAAAAGGCTCAAATTTGAGGAAATTCAAAACTCGTGTATTTGGATACAGCTTTTGCATCTCCCAAGTCAGCGTATAGGAATTGCAGTCGTCCAGCCTCAGGAAATAGCTCTTGGAGAACTTTAACGGCACCAAGATTCCCTCGAGAAAGATTGTCCTGCCAATTTAGGCAACAGGTTGTAATTCACATAGCCCACATTGATTCTCTTCAAGTTAACTTCAATATGGTAGCTCATAAGATTAGATCTTTAGTTCCCTAATGAGATTTACCACTATTGTTACACGGTACGAGTCCTTCAACAGTCGAAGTGCAGCATGAGAGCCTATATAACCAGCTCCTCCAGTGACCAACACGTGTGTCACCCCTGGCTCGTGGCGAGAAAACTAGAAATATGGAAGAAGAAACAGATAAAGCAATAAAATAAGGTAGCTTAATCAGTTCAAGAGTCTGAAGTGTGAGGTTGAATAACAGGAATAACTTTATTGCATTAGTCAGTAGCATACCATTCTTTGGCTACTATTGTTAGCTGACTGCATGAGCATGAATATGCACATAGCAGCCAGGATTGCAGCCAAAATGACTTTTCCAGGAAAATTGGGTTTTCCTCTTGAACTTGGGTAATCCATGCCTAACTGCAGAAGAATAGATGACAGTTTAGGGGCAATCACCAACCAATGCTCAAAATACTATGAAATCAACAGATTAGTTACATTTTTTACATAAAGAAGGATACAATATGCTCCTAAATCTGACCATCGTTTTATTAGGCTAAAGCATAGCTGCTTAGATATTTCCACAATTAATATGATCTTTTTGTGCAATATATCGGTCAATTGCACTGTACTAGAACCTGAAAACATAAGGGCACTAGTCAGAACTGCTACAACATTCCTCAGAACTCTCGAGATGCTACAGTTTACCATTTTTCGCGATGATCCACTCAAATTATTCCCCTAATTTGAGTTTTTGCAATGCATGAAAGTGGGTATGTAAAAATACGCAGACAATACTACGGGCTTTCCAATGGCAGAGAAACAAGCTGAACAAAGAAATTCACCTCTAGTAAAACTCAACAATGATTTCTATAGTCTTGACACAGTTTTTTTCCCCCAACAAGTGTAATTTAGATGGCCAAGCAATTCATAAGGGTCATGATTATGGATGCAATACGATCCATATTGTCTACAAAGATTGTTGATCAGCATATGAACATCCTCCTCTCTGTTGGTGAAGAAATGTATACGAAATCTGCACAAGTAAATAAATATAATCACCCACATAACAATAACATTAAATAAACATATGAAAATCGGAAGCAGGACATAGAAATTCAGACTAAACATGGGACCACAAAGCAAACAAATACGAGTGCAAGACTTCCAATTCGATATGTTTAAGGACAAACCAATATGTCAAAAAATAACCCACCAAAAAAGATTACAGGCTGAAGCGTTAATGGAAGCAAGACGAGATTTTTAATTGACACATATAAAATTAAGCAGTTACACAGACACCCAATAACAACAGGGGCAACTGTTAAAAAGAAAAGAACATAGAACTGACCAAATCAAACACTCCTTTCAAAAGAATTAAGAGAACCCAGAAGAGAAAATTAAGGAGAGCATTCTTGAACGGTTTCAATGAGGCCTAAAAGGTTATAAGAAGACCCAAAGTGAACGGAAAAACTAATGAGTGATTAAGAGCTGTTAGTCATGATTGAAATAATAATTTAAAGATTGGTTCTTGGTAGTGGGGGAATCTTGATCAAGAATTCGAACTACGTTGAGATAAATAAAGAATGGACCAGAAAGGACGTGAAGGTAGATGGTAAAGACCCGGAAAAGCATTGGAAAAAACGAGACGTAAACCGCCATGAGAGAGAAACAGAGAGAGTAGATTGGACCAAAGTCCCTGAATTGTGGGTGCGTTGTTGAACTGAGAGGGAAAACAGGGGCATTCTTCGTTTTGCCGCCCACAAAGCTCTCCACTCCATCCTTCACGTTTGGCCTTCCCCAACTTTGCCGCTCATATGCATTTCGCCAATGTGAGCCCCGTTGCCTTCCATATCTTTTCCACTCTTTTCCATGCAACGGCCCACATCACACCTAGCTCAAGCCAACCGTCTTTTCCCCACTTTTTTTTCCAGAAAATAAAAAATTAAGAGCACTGCAGTTTTATTAAGAAAAAACTGTAATCTTAAAAGGTAAATAAATAAATTTTATGGTACTTAACTTAAATAATTAATATCTCTTAGATATATATTTAATTTTATTATTAAATATTTAAATTCATAACTTGTATGTTATTCATATAATTGTTAATTTAATTTTTATTATTAATTATAATTATGTATTTTATGATTATAAATTATGCACTTATAATCAACAATATAAATTATGGTTTTGCTAATCTAAAAAATATTATTTCGTTTTGATATAACATTTTCTTTGCGGGACAATCTTATTTACAGTAGAAAATTTATGAAAAAATCACGCAAAAACATAAATAAAAAAAATCTCTTTATATTAAGCTTACACAAGAGGTGAGACTTGCGCATGAGTTTTTAAGAGATAGATGAGCTTTATTTTATTTTATTTTTTTTCCTCAATTTCCGGCCAGGACAGGCCGTTCTAAACCTATTCATAAGTTTGATTAAACTACACCTTTACTTTTGTTTAGCCTCGATGTTTTGCAATTCATATTCATTAAAAAAGGAAACTTTTTTTTTTTTATCACATATTTTGGATATAATGACGTAAATTTTTGAAGATAGTTTTATCTAAGATGTACCTAAAAGGCACTTGTTTAGATGGAAATATGTACGACCCTCGAAATATATCCATACCATAACTCAAAACATTCATGATATTTACAAATATATACAAATAATAATTCAAATCATTTTAAACTAATTTTATTTTTATTTTTTTTCAGATAAAAGGTGGGTGGGTTCTCTAGTTTTCAGGTTAAAATTACTGGCATCTTCAGCCAAACCGTGCATCCAGCAAGGGGGTCCGTAGAGGTGACGAGACATTGACTAACTCCTCTCTGGACAGGCTTAAAGCTCATCGTCAACCTCATGTTCTAATTTTCTGTGTTAGAACTTCGACGTTATCAGGTCATTGTTTTCTAGCTGCCTACCTTAGGATAGAAGAAGAATATTCCAACCGCATAAAAACTCAGTTCAATTATTTTCACATATATATATATATATATATTCGCTTTCCTACTTTCCATTGATTAGCAAAGCAATAATTCAAATTCTATTGTGCACTCATAATTTCTAAGTTTTGATGGAAAACCTTACGAAAATGGGATGCATAGGTCAAGAATAAGAAATATAAATTCATCCAACATAATCCGAACAGAAAGGACATCCCAACAATAAATAAATAAAAGTGAATATTACATGTTAGATTTTAAAATCTTCAAATTAGACTACAATTAGACGATATCTTGTCAATATATTTCGACACACAATTTGTTTTTGTTTCTTTTTCTGTTTTTGAAAATTTCTTGCATGAACGAATACAAAAATTATTGAGTGGACAATGTAAAATTCTATTATTAGTTCCTTAAAAAAATTCTTTTGATGATTTAAATGTTCAATTTTTTTTTTTCCTAAAGCTCAATTTACTGTAATAATATATATATATATATACACGTTGAGAATGACTTAATAAAACACACAAATAAGTAACATTAATATTTTTTGTCCGAAACGGACCGTATTAGCGTACAAACGCGTGGAATCTCTCGTAAATTGTAATGGTCTCTCTTCCAAGTCATTTTGGTCTCTCTGAGTTGTAATATCTCTCTCTCTCTCTCTCTCTCAAAGCGGGCTTTGCTGGGGACGCTACCCAACCTCTTCTCTCCACCTTCTCCTTGTCCTCCTCCTTCTTCATCTTAGATTTTCCCAATTTCCACACGAAACCCTATCGATTCTTCTAATTTACGAGCCGTGCCACTTGTTCTCTTCATTCCCCGTGACTGTGGATCGCTTCTAGTCCTAGGGTTCTTGTAATTTTATTCGCTCTGACTACCAAGAAACGACGTAGGATAAGTGGTTCCTGGGTTTATTGCTTTTCTCTGGATTTCAGTTTTCTGGGGTTTTGCAGAAGGGGCTGGTTCTGTAATTATGGAGCGATCCGGTGGCAAAGATTTAAGAGACTTCATTGAAACTTCCTCGGGTCTGTGCTTTTTTTCTCTCTCTCTTTCTGTGATGAAAGATTTCAAATTGTTTGGTTTTCATTGTATTTTAAGCCGTTCTTTGTGTGCGCGGATTTGTGGTTCTTGGGTGTTTTTCATTGGCTCTTCGATATTCTTTTGCGAATTTCGAAGCATTTAGGATCGAATTTTGAGATCCACATCATTAGGGTTTTGGGTTTTTGAGTTATTGAAATTTCAGTTCTGACTAGCGATGCCTGTTGCTTCATTATTAAGAAAGGAGAAGGAAAACAGAAAAAGCCATTACCTGTTTTTTTTTTTCTTTTCTTTTGCGAGGATGATTGAATTTTTGACAGTCATAGGTAGGGTCATTTTAGTTCATAAATTATATAAAGAACCAGTTTTTTCATCTCAGATCAGAGTCTATGTTTTTCAGCTCACAACAACTACCATTAGGGTCTAAAGATAGTAAACTAAAGTCATTCCTTCTCCAGCTTGCTTCGGAATCATATAATGTCTGGTTAAATTGCCCATGATTTCTGTTCCTGAACAAGCTTCTGTTGTAAGTCTCCCGTGTACTCACATCACGTTAGCTTCTGTGTCAAACTGACTGTGTTCTTTTTGACTGGGAGCCAGATCGTGTTTATATGAGCATTTTGGCTGAAGTTATAGTAGGTCTTGTAAGTCTTGATTGTGTTTTTCTGTGCTAGAGAATATAGCCAGAAGGCAGGAAGAGACAACTGTGTTTTGGATGTGTGTGCGTGTGTGTGCATTAGAGAAAATTAATTCAATTTCAAAATGTGTTGCAGGATGGATTTATGATTGAAGTAATTTTTATCAGTTGAATTCAATTTCAATTGAATTTGCATTATATTGTTAAGTTTTCTCAGAGGCCTACTTCTGATTGTACCGGGGCCATTGCAGTTCTTTCTTTTTTTCTTTTTTCTAGTTTACGTTTTATGATGTAATAGAACAACCTATCCTAAAGCATGAGCTGTGAATGATTCATAGTAGGTTCAATGCATTTTGTGGTAATAAGTTTTCTTGCATGGGCATTCATTTCATTGCTTGTTTTCCTATAACTCTAGCTCTTTCTGTGGATCAATTGTCTTTCAGGTATGCTCTTTGATGCTTCACGGTATGAATTTTTTGGTCAACATGTGATGGAAGAAATGGAGTTGGGTGGTTTAGGAGATGAAGCTGAAAACCCAGTATTTGGTCCTGTTGATGATGAATATCATCTGTTTGAGAAAGATGAAGTAAGTTTAGCATTTCACATTACTGTTGCCATACTCTTATCCTACAATTTGCCTTTAAAAGGTGCTAGATACAGTTTATGATTTTGAAGCTTGTTATATGCTGGTCCTCTATAGAATGTATATAACAACCCCATCCATGATTGGTTAGTGGTTGATTTGTGATTTTCTTTTATACTATAATTTTAAGGTAATGCCAATTCAGAAGTCAGTAGACAGCCTTGTGACAGTAAAGACATTTTAGATGCAGAAGCTGATTTTATTTATGTTAACAGTAAGAATCCTTTTCCAAATGAGTGAGTGTACACCAAATTGGTGTCTCCATTGCCAATTGAATTACCAGCAGAGGACAATGTCCTTTCTTCTTCGTTCATTTATTTAAGGAGAGGAAGCACATTATCCATTGCCAATGGATATATGAGGCATTTAGGAGCTTGAAAGTAACAACCTCCTATGCAAATGCATTTTGCTATCAATTCTAACAAGAGAGACTACAGACTTTCTTCCCACATTCTCCAACAGTTGGAAGACATGCTGGGTATTGTTTTTGCTGGTATTTTAATATGTAGCTGCTTGGGCATTAGCTGCACAATACCTTTACCAATGTTCTCTTCAGTTTCTGTGTGGCTTAGATGATACAAACTAATGTTGTGCGCAGACACATGTTATCTTTTAAATTTGATGATGGATAGAATAGAAGAGAGACTCATTTTTTAATATTACACCAGCATGACTTGTTTTAGGAGAGTATGCCTTCTTGGTGCAAATAATTTTCTTTTTGAGTTTTATGTTCCATCTTAAATTGTCTTTCGCAGCCATTGTTCAGTTGGCTTGTTTAATTGCAAATTATCATTTTTGTTTCAAAAATTCTCATGATCTTCGTCGAATTTTCCAATATGGCGACTCCATTGACCCTAACAGCTCTTCAATATGCGTGGTTGGCCTATTTCATCATAAATTGCAATTCCTGTTCAGAAATTCTCATCTTCTTCATTGTATTTTCCAATAAGGAGACCTCGTTAAATCTGCAAGTGGTTCTGGACTATGGCTAACTTGTCTGAGATCATATGTACTCTCATTTAGGAGCCAATTACTTCTACTTTCTTTTACAGCAAGCAGTTTCTAGTGTTTTCCTCTTCTTTTACAGCTTTGTAGAGTAAATGTATAAAGCAAGTCACTCTCTTCTTCCTGATGTTGTAACTGAGTGCTGTTTGTTGTTCTACTTTATCATGTTATACTCATCTTCATCAATTTCTTGTAGCAGGGTGTGGGTTTAGGATCCTTATCTGATGTGGATGACTTGGCAAGTACTTTTGCAAAGGTCAGATTTTTCAACTCACATAATTTTTCTGAGCGTGATGTGATGATATTTTAATATTCATTATTCTATTTGGTTTTTGTTTTGATATAATACCTTTTGAGTTGCAGCTGAGATTATTAGTCTTCATTTAATTGTAAATTAATGTATTTTCAGATGATTGTCTAGTTCCTTAGTATATTCAAATAGCCTTTGAGCATGGTACCTTCATTTCTTGGAACCTTGGCAACACTGAATTTTATCAAATCATTGTTAATTAATTTTGGGGATTGAACAGAATGTTACTGTATTTTTTTTTAAAAAAAATAGAATGCTTTATTTTTTACCATTTTATGTTGCATAGTTATTTTGTTATGATGTCACAAATGCTCACGTTTGCTTGATTACTGATTACTTACTCGTGCATTCAGTTGCCACCTTTTCCATTCTTGTTCTGACCTCACTGTGGACATATTACTCTATCCAAGCTTAAAATTCTGGTACTTTCTTTTGCCACTGTCTTCTTGCACAGTTGAACAGAGTTGTGACAGGACCAAGAAATCCAGGAATTATTGGCGATAGAGGATCTGGATCTTTTTCAAGGGAAAGTGAGTTAAACTATTTTTTGCATTTTTTTTCATTGCTCTGTGGTTGTTGAATGGACCTATTTGGCTGGCTTTGTGCATTTTCTTTGTATGTCTTGTAAGGATGTAGTAGCTTCTTGGTAGATGAGCTGTGGTTCTCATATGCAGGGTATTAAGGGCTAGAGCCTTTCACATTTTATTCATGTGTTTGTCTGCTGGGATTTGCTTTTTATATGTTTTTGTGACATTCGTTGGCTCTGAGATGTTGTCCAGCTTCTTAGCAAATGTCCTGTGCAAGTAGTTGACTCTGTGAGTCTAACTTTGACTCTACCTTAATATTGATATGCCATTTGTCCCGAAGGCAGTACTCTTGGCATATGCTACTTCATCTTTGTTGGTATTCTTTGTGAGTTTCTTGTACCATTCAATTGATATCATTGTATGGGTCCCTTTCTTGGGTCATGAGATATTCAGCTGAGAGTCTATGTGCTACTATTGCCATGAGTTGTTTTAAATGACTTGTGGATCAAGGGGTCTCTAAATGTGTTGGTTTCTAAAGAATGGCAAGAAATAATTGGCTACTGTTGCATGAGCACCAAAATCTTGCGTTATTTTCAATTTCCTTGTGTATATAGGATGTTGATTCATCTGGATGCTTGTGGATGCTCTTATGGTATATTTTTCCATCTTTTCTTGGATTCATTGATTTTTAATTAGTGAGTCATGAGACTTTCTATGCGAACAGTACCTGTGCTTAGCTTTAGTTGCTTAGTAGCATGGAGTGCAAAATTTTTTCTGGTATTTGATTATACTTTATTAGTTTGCGAAGCAAAAGACTCTAAAGGTGCTGATTAGTTTCTAGCTACTGAATTTCTATGAAAACCCAGTTAACAGTTTGTGGACTAATATGTAGATTGAATTTATTCTACTTCATAGGAGTGACTGAAATTTGTTTTATACTCTATATCCTCTTTAATGGCATGTTTGTTTCAGGTTCTTCTGTCACGGACTGGGCACAAGATGGAGAATTTTCTAGCTGGCTAGATCAGCAGATTATTGATATAGAAAATGCTCAAGAAGGAAAGAGGTGGTCGTCACAACCTCAGCCATCATCTACTCATTTTAGTGAATCAAAACCTTTGTACAGAGCTTCCTCGTATCCTCAGCAGCAGCAACACCAGCAGCATCACTTCTTGAGTGAACCCATTCATGTGCCCAAATCAAATTTCACCTCATTCCCACCTACTGGGGGTAGAGCTCAGCAGGGTTCACCGCATCACCTAAATATTCCTCTTTCAGGTGGACTTCAATTGCCATTATCTGCCCCAAACCTCTCCCATTTCTCAAATTCTAATCTTCATTTGGCTGGTCTACATCAAGGGTTACTCTATGGTGGAAATGTTTCCCATGTTCCCTCTCTTGGCCTTTCTTTTAACAAAGGGCTACAAAAACATTGGGTTGACCATTCTGGCCTATTACATTTAGAACATGCGGGCGTCTTACAGAATATATTACAGCAACAGTTATCCCGCCAAGATTTAATATCTGTGCAGTTGTTATCACCACAGCAACAGCTGCACCAGCAGAGACTGCACCATAAAATTCAACCATCTTTGGCTCATTTTGGAGCATTGCAACCCCAGTTTTATGGTGCACACTGTTCATCATCTCATAAGATAATGCTTGGTGTAGCTGACATAAGGGATCAAAAGCATAAATCTTCACAGAGAGGGCGACAGCACATGCGATCTTCACAACAAGGCTCTGATGCTAGCAGCCAGAAAAGTGACAATGGTTGGATGCAGCTGAGATCTAAGTACATGACAGCTGAAGAGATAGAGAGTATTCTGAAGATGCAACATGCAGCCACACATAGCAATGACCCATACATAGATGATTATTACCACCAGGCTAGTCTTGCTAAAAGAATTACCGGATCAAGATTAAAGCACAATTTCTGCCCTTCTCACCTGAAGGAGGTTCCTTCTCGAGCTCGTAACAACACAGATCAACATTCTCATGTCCATGTTGATGCTCTTGGGAAGATTCCCCACCCTTCCATACGCAGGCCTCGTCCTCTCTTTGACAGTGATCTTCCTGGCATTGGTGATGGAAGCTCCGAACAGATCCTCGAGAGGCCTCTGGAGCAGGAGCCTATGCTTGCAGCTAGAATCACCATTGAAGATAGCCTATGTGTTCTAATTGATGTTGAAGATATTGATCGGTTCCTACGGTATAATCAGACCCAGGATGGTGGCACTCATCTTAGGCGCAAGCGGCAAGTCCTGCTTGAAGGTTTGGCAGCATCACTTCAGCTTGTCGATCCACTTGGCCAAAGTGGTAAAACAGGTGGACTGGCATCAAAAAATGACCTTGTTTTGTTGAGGCTAGTTTCTCTACCGAAGGGTCAAAAACTCATTGCCAGGCTTCTTCAACTTCTGCTTCCTGGTAGTGAACTCGCCCGAATTGTTTGTATGGCTATTTTCCAACACTTGAGGTTTTTGTTTGGTGGCCTTCCCTCTGATCTAGGAGCAGTGGAGACTACTACAAATCTCGTGAAGACAATCTCTGACTGTATTAGTGGAATGGATCTCCATGCACTGAGTGCTTGCCTTGTTGCAGTTGTTTGTTCTTCAGAGCAGCCACCTTTTCGGCCTCTGGGTAGTCCTGCTGGCGATGGGGCCTCCATTATTTTGAAGTCACTCCTTGAAAGAGCAACTACTCTACTAAATGATCCTCAGGCTGCGGCTAACTGCAATGTGCCAAATTTCTCTCTCTGGCAAGCTTCATTTGATGATTTTTTTGAGCTTCTCACCAAGTATTGCCTAATTAAATATGATACAATACTACAGTCAGCCTATGCAAAGGCCACATCTAGCACTGAAGATATTGATTCAGAGGTGCATGCAGCAACAAAACGTGAAATGCCAGTGGAGCTTTTACGTGCATGTCTTCCTCATACTAATGAAGGCCAAATGGAGCTTTTAAGACATTTTGGACAACAGCGGAATCCCATAACCGAGCTGTATGCACATTTGGGGAACAGTGGTCACTTAAACTCAGAATCAGTAAGGAGTTGACTGAAAGAATGAGAGATATTTCAATTGGGTTGCTGTCAGTTGTAGATCCCTCGTTGGATGCTACGGTGGAGTAAATGCGCCAACGGTCGAGGAGAGGAAAAGGTGGCCATGTCGTGGGAGTTTGAAGGGTCCAGCCATGTGTTTTAATTTTTTTAGCTGTATTACCGATGATGCTCGTGTTGTTGGATTTACAATCATGCATAAATGTGTAAAATGATCCGATCCTCATCGGGGCCCATGGTTACTGGAAGTAATCGACTTATGGGGAGCGTTGTTTTGGTGCTCTTTGTTGTAAGACCCGGCAAAGTCGGAGCCTTAGGGGATAGAATGTACAATATGGTCTTACAGAGCCATGGTAAAGACCTTTTCTCGGAATGGTCTTGTCGTCTTGTCGGCTCCAAAACAGTCGTGATGGTCTCTAGAGATCGGTCGCAGGCCACGTTCGGACGGTTGCAATGTAAGATGTTTTATTTGCTGGAATAAATAGTGGGATCAGAAGATATGAACTGTAAAGGTTAAAGGGATTTAGGGAATCCAGTTCTGTTCTGCCAAATTTCTTATTTTTCCAATCCAAGTTCCGAGTTTGGGATGAGAAGGTCCCAAGTTGTTGACCATGACTTCTCTCGCTGTAGAACTCACCGGTCACTAGTCTGACCCGTATTTAAATTTTGGTTAATGGGACTACGAACCAGCAGATAACATGTCCTTTTCTTGATTTTAAGTTATAATGGGTGCACGTTAAGAGTACCTATTTTTAGGTGTTTTTTTTATTATTATTATTATAAATGTTGGTGAAAAGGAAGATTATCTTTTGTAGAAATGGGCAAACGTATGAAGGTCTTGTCGATCTGCAAACACGGATTAGATCAATATTGCTGTCTTCCCCGAAATGCATCAACTAACGCTTACAATTCCAATGCTATAAACCAGAAAGGTAGAGTTATATGTAATATCTAAATTTCCCTGATCTTTAGTCAGGTTCCCTGAACACTTATATCTCATCATAAAGTCACTTGGCCTATTAGCTTGTCTAAATTCATAGAGGATGACCCGCCAGGACGAGTGGCCTTTTCTGCCAAAATTTTCCACTCAATAGCTTTGTTCTTAGTCTTCTTGCCTTTGTCTCCCTCCATTAGCTCTCTCACGAGCTCAGCCACATTCTCCCTCTTGACCTCGCCATCAATCTCGAATCCTATTTCCCATTCAGTGCAAATATACCTACAGTTTGTTGCCTGGTCGCCAAGGAACGGCAAGCAAAGCATTGGCACACCCGCAGAAATGCTCTCAATTGTTGAGCCCCACCCGCAGTGTGTTAAGAAACCTCCCACTGATGGGTGATTTAGCACTTCCTCTTGCGGACACCAACCAGCAATGAAGCCCCTCTCCTTTGTTTCTTTGTCAAATTCCGGTGGCAATGTTGCTGAATCGCCATTGACCAGATCAGGCCTTATTATCCATAGAAAGGGATGTTTGCTTTGAGCTAGTCCCATCCCCAGTTCAATGAGCTTTTGCTTTGTCATGACTGCTACGCTGCCAAAATTCACATAAATCACAGAGTTGGGTTTTTGAGAATCCAGCCACTGGAGATACTGAGTTTCTTCTTTCCATAAACTGCACCCAATGGAACTCAGATCATCGTTCTGCATTTGATTAAGATGCAATTGCAGTGGACCAATGGGGTAGACAGCAGTATACATAGAGGATAGTGTATCCAGAAGTTCGTGTTCCAATTCATCAAATGTGTGCAGAATGATTGCAGCAGCTTTATGAGCTTTCTGAAATGTCTTCTCAAAGAACCTAAACGTAAGGTCTTCAGGCTCTTTTATGGAAGTCACAAAGGAAAAATCTCTTAAACGTATGTTTTTCATTCCTGGAATCCAGTCAATAATTGTGTCCAAATAGCCATTTGTTAAATCGCTTTCATCTGCAAATTCAACCATAATGGTTAGAGAAAAATTGTTGGAGCCGTTGCAATCTTCGAATAAGTGTCAAACCAAAACATAAATATATATATCTGCTTATATAGCTAATTAACAAGCATTCGATTATAGCAAAGGGATAGTGTCCTGACAATCTCGTCTTTATGTAGCTATCACCACCAGAATTTTACTTTCTATAGAGTTGAAAGAGTTGCATATCTATTTCTAACTTACAGGGGTATCACCATAGCATCTCTTAAACATAAGCTATTGTCTCTTCCTCTTTCTCTCTCTCTCTCAGGGTCAGACTTAGCGTTATCACTGTAAAGGTTATATATATATATATATATATATATATATCTTTTTTTTCTGTTGTTTATACCTTTGATGGGTATGAGCCCCTTTTCTTTGAGTGCTTCAACTATCTGGAAACTGATGAAACCACAGGCAGAAACAGTAAAGAAGATTAAAATAGCAAGTCCTTTCTCTTCCGCTGCAGCATAAGTGAACGGCATGAAACCATCCGAAATTATGCATGTCACGGGCGGAACGTTGGAGGTTGCAGTATCATTGAGTTTGGAAATTAGGCAAGTAAACGAAGCCAAGAAGTCCCCTTTCAGGATAGAGTTCTCAACGATAGAGAGGAAATGTTTGCTAATGTTGCCTCCTTCGAAATGTGGAAGACCATCTGGAATATATTCGAACTGAAAGTCTGGCAAGCCATCCAGCGCCTTAGGGCCTATGGATTCAAGTAAACGCCTGTGGTTGAACTCAATGTTTACAAATGTTATGCATAAGCCTTTGTGGTGAAGTACCTTTGCTAGTTTAAGCATCGATTTTATGTGGCTTTGAGCAGGGAATGGGAAAAAAATTGCGTGAGCCTTTTGAGCTATGGTCTCAACGCCCATTTCTTCCCCCCCCCTCTCTCTCTCTCTCTCGCAAATTGCATACGACGTTCAATGTGGGGCATGGTTTTATAGCAATTTTGTCTTGTTCCTTTTGTTTGCGTGCGAAGAGAGACGGGGACTGTGGACACAAATAAAATACTCTCTTTTGTTATCATCCCGATGATTTTGAATGGACGAGTGCCGTGGGCCTCGTTCCCTTCTTATCACGATGACTTTGTTTGTCTGATATAGGCCACAGATAATGATCCTTGAATTGCTAACCTATACAAAAATAAAATTTCGACAACAAGAAAAACAAAAAAAAAAAAAAAAAAGAAAAAAATCAGTCCAATAGTTTTGTGGACCTGGCATTTTTCGGTTTGTAAAATGAGTCTTATATTTCATTTCTTATTTTATTTTATAGAATGCAATTAATCCATTAAAGAAAAATTGTTTGACTGAAAAGAATATGCTTCAAAAACTACTGCAGGTCTCTTAGATCTATTTCTACTAACAGAGTGATGGCTAGTTGCGCACCCCTCACCTATGGACTCTAGCTTTCCAGCGCACAGGGAAGATCACTTATACCTGAGGTAAGCCATTTGTTTGCAGTAAGAAGGAACACGGGGAAAGAAGAAAGCAGATGAGATTTGTTGCTTTTCAACTCTCCTACTTTTCATTAGCCAGCTTAAATCTTGGTTATATAGAAGAATTTTAAAATATAAAATTTAAAATAACAATAATTACATTTAATAATCTTTCAAATACACAATGATAAATATTTAAATTTCAACATAAAACTTATGAAACTTGGACAGGAGAATGATTGCTTGCGGGAGAAGGAAGACATAAGCTGTTGCAAAAGGTAACCAACTTAACTAACATTAAAATTTTATTTTGCTGCTATCCTATGCATCCTTTGGTTCTGCTAGAGAGAAGCACCATTGAGACTTCACGGAGTCAATTAGCCAAAAGTTAAAAGACAAACCACAAAACAGATGGTTTAGTGGCAGAGCTAAAGTTTTTAATCAAAGGGTTGGAGTTCAAACTTTGGTCATTCCATATAAATATATATATATATATATATATATATATATATATATATAAGAAGACGATGATGATGTAAAGTGTTTAGTATTTCGACCTTAACTATGAGGGTTTTTCAATATTGCAAAGGTTTTTAGCATTTCAAGGTTAACCATTTAATGTTCTCCAATATTGCAATTAGACTCATTGACACAGTTGCTTTTATTGAAAAAGATTCCCAAGAACTGGGTACCCATTTTAAGATTATAACATCCAATAAAAGAAAACGTACTTCGTTTAGGAAATTAAACAATCATAGAAGAACCTTGGTGAACAACATTGAGATTTTTTTGAATTGATTCCAACATTTGAATTTGTCACTTGCTTTATGGAACTTCAATTCTCTTTAATAGAAGAACCTTGCTGAAAAACCTCCTTCACCAGCTTGTCCAAATTTATGCACGATGAACCATTTGGAGCAACGGTGGCCTCTTCTGCCAAATTTTTCCACTCCATGGCCTTTTCCCTCAATTTTTCACCCCGCTCTCCTGTCATCAAATCTCTAACAAGCTTCTCCACTTCATCTCTTTTGACATTATTATCTATCTCCAAGCCAACTCCCCATTCTGTGCAAGTGCATCTGCAGTTTGTTTGTTGATCTCCAAAGAAAGGCCAACAAAGCATTGGAACTCCAGCAGACAAGCTCTCGGTTATCGACCCCCAGCCGCAGTGAGTTAGAAAGCCCCCAGTGGATGGGTGATTGAGCACTTCTTCTTGTGCACACCAACTTTGAAGCAGACTCCTTCCTCTAGTTTTCTCCGCAAAGTCTGGTGGCAACACTTGTATAAAACTTAAATGTAATTAGAATCAATTAAAAAGAGTGTCACAGTTTCCTAAAAAGAAAAAAATATATTACAGTGTATAAAACTTAAATATTAAGATATCGAAATAAGATTTTTTTTTTTTCGACCACAGATAAAAAGTTTGACCTGTTATCGAGCGATATTTATCGTTACAAAGTAATTGAAATAAAAAGTAACGATGAACGACATAAACAGTCATAAATGGTACGACTTATGTAAAGAAGAAAGTAGACACAGAGAGCAGACTAGATTGTTGTTTTGTTTTGGTTTATTAGAACGAGGAAAAAAAATTAAACCTAAGATTATAAATTTAGATAATTTTTTCATTGAATTTAATGACTTGTTTAAATAATTGATCAAGTTTTTAATTATTAAATTAAAAATATTTATTAACTAAAAATAATTGTTATTTTTATAAATAATGATAACTGATATTTGTTTAATATATGATTATTTTTTTATTATCTTGGTAACTTTATTATTGTATTAAAAATATTTTTGTTTATAGTATTATTACAAAAAAGGTATAAATATTTTTTAAAATTAATTTTTTAAAATTTTGATTTTAATAGTACAATATATGAGTAAATGTATTTTAATTTATTTGATTAAAATAATTTATATAAATCACTATTTATAAATTATTAAAAATATATTTTACTTTAAACTTACATACATCACTTAAAATAATTAATTTTTAAACTTTAAGATAATTTAAATTTTTTATTATATATCGATTATAAATTTAACATTGTTAACTTATTATAGTTATAATAAATACACTCTTTTATAACGTTAGACTCGATTTTAATAAAATTTTAAGAAATAAAGATATACCTTAATTAACAACTTATTTTATTTTATTATTTAATATATATAAATATATATTTTTAACAATGAACGCTTGATGCTAGATGTGGACCTTCGTCCAAGTACAGATACTAGGTTGCTGAGTGCAAGACCGTAGACGAGGCAATTTTTTTCTCCCTTCGTTCATAGACAGGTCAGAGAGTAGACAAGTACCTTTTTTTTTCCGGGTTTCAATTGAGGGTCAGAGACCCAAACAACTAACATGCTACGCAGGCTTATGCCTCCAATGTCCTCCAGCATGATCTGATCAAGTAGGGCAGGGGCTCTCGTCTAGGAAAGTTAAACAGGGAGTTTGGTTGAGGGCAAAACTTGTCGAGCAATCAGCTGATCTGTTAGCCTCCCTATAGAGTAATTTGCACCTCCCAACTACGTTATAAAAGATTTTTGTATTCGTGAACAGAAGTGACCAGGAGATGAGATTGTTGAACTCCTTTGGTCACAAGACCTGAAGCTACCGTAAATTGCAAGAATGTGGAAATTTTGAATAAGGACTCACCGAATATCCATCCAGAGTATCTGTAAATTGCACGTTTGTCAACTTTCACTTTACATCAGGGACTAATCTTTGATAAATGGTTGAAAGTATATGCCCAACGTCTGTCGGTGGCCCTTCGTAAAACATTTGTCCAAGTAATCTGTCACTTTCTTCTTATGTCAAGTTGTGGCCAATGTGGTCTGAGAAGGCAGTCGTCCTACTCGCTGCAATCAGGCTTGCGTCTTTCTTTTTGATTTAAAGCATTCCAACTTGTCTTTTGCGCGCAACTTGCGTAAAAGTCGAACACCTTGCCTTCATCCCCACGAAGGAAGTTGCAAGAAAGACAAGTTAACACGCTTACCCTCCTTTAACATTATTCAGGCCTTCCATTATTCGTTGATGCCGGCCACATCTGAGAAAGGAAATGTATATGATGGTTTCTTATTGACTGGGCGGATAATTTATATTTTTAGTCATCGAACTCTTCAATTTATTTTTATTTATATCACTTAATTTTAATTTATTATATTCAAATTATTTAATCTTAATTTTATTTTAATATAATCATTAGATAATTTCATTAAATAAAAAATTATTAAATTTATCTCTAAAATGTTAAGTTCATCAATTAATATATTAATAAAAATTAATTTAAATTTTCTAACTTAAAAAAATATAATTGACAACATAAATAAAAAATAAATAAAGAGTGCAAAAACATCTAAAAGCATTTCAAAAAATATTACCTTTTTCCTTTTATAACAATTCATCTATTTTAACAATGAATCAACTAGTAGGTAAAAAATTTATTTTTATATTTTTTAAAAATAAATATTTTATTAAATTTCAAATATTTTTAAAACTTTATATAAATATTAATAAAATTTTAATCTTTTAAAAATTTTAAGGGAAAGAACATAAAAAAAATATTTTTTATCTGATGGAATAATTTATAAAATAGTTAATTATTAAATAAAAAAAATAACTCTTTTCTAAGACATTCGTTTAGGCCTCTAAATTCCCTAGCATTGCCGCCACACTTCAACATATTGATCTTGCTGTTTGTCACACATTTCAGTGGAGCAAACAATTAATGGTCATACATATTTTCTGCATTTTTCCCCAAAGTTATGATTTTTGAGTTACGTGTATTAATTTAAAAGAACTAAAGATTAAACTTCAATTTTAAATTAAAAATTTATGTTGTTTGATCATAAATTTTATTGAACAAATAATCTAAATTAAAAAATTCGTGTTTAAGTATACGTCAGAGATAAGATTTCCGAAGTAGAAAATTGCAAGAAAGACAAGTTGAGGCTTCAATTATTGGTTTACACAGTAGGGATCGATAATGTTTTGCGTATTAGTGGATCTGAAAGCGAAGAAAAGAGCAGGGGTTGGATGGCAAAGCTATAGCCGTCTCGCTTATATTTAACTTGTTTGTGCATATTAAAAATCAATATTTGCCTTTTTGGGATGATTAAAGACCCCGTAGAAAGCTCTATATATGGTATTCAGAAAAGAATTAGTCTGGACCGAAAAACATACAAAAAAAAAAAAAAAAAATGCTGTAAATTGCACGTTTTTAATGTTTCACTTTACATCAAGGGACTAATAAAACATTTGTCCAATTAATCTGTCACTTTCTTCTTATGTCGGCCAATGTGGTCGGAGAGGGCATTCGTTCTACTCGCTGAATTCAGGCTGGTGTCTTTCTTTTTGACTTAAAGCATTCCAATTTGCCTTGATCCCCACGTAGGAAGTTGCAAGAAAGACAAGTTAACACGCTTACACTCCCTTAACATTATTAAGGCCTTCGATTATTCGTTTATGCCGGCCACGAGGAAGGAAATGGAATTGAAGCAGTGGCAAGAAATTATTAGTGGTTTATGGTTTCTTATTCACGTGTGCGGATAATTTATATTTTCAGTAGTTGAACTCTACAATTTATTTTTACTTATATCAATTAATTTTTATTTATTATATTTAAATTATTGTTATTTTAATTTAATCATTATATAATTATTAAATTTATCATCTAAATAAAATATTAAGTTCATCAATTAATATGTCAATAAAAATTAGTTTAAATTTTTTAAATTAAAACAATATAATTGAAAATAAGAATAAAAAAACATAAAGATATCTATAAGTATTTGAAAAATTATTTTTTTTTCTTTTATAACAATTTATCTGTTTTAATAATAAATCAATAAAAAGTAAGATAAAATAATTGGAATGTGTCACACAATGTTAGATAATTTTTTTTTTAAAAAATAAATATTTTATTAAAATTTAAATATTTTTAGAAGTTTGTGCAAATATTTAAAATAATTAATTTTTTAAAAAAATTAAGAGAATGAACATAAATTTTTGTTTCTTTGATGGAATAATTTATAAAATAGTTAATTATTAAATAAAAAATAACTCTTTTTTAAGACATTCGTTTTCTAAATTCTCTAACATTGCCCCCACACGTCAACATATGGCCCTTGCTGTTTGTCACCATACAAATTTTCTGCATTTTTTCCCAAAGTTTTGTCCGACAACCAGGCAGGTGACCCATTGATATTCCCCTCCTTTTCTCGAAATTTATATTTGATGCCCTTCCTTATTGGTCTTCCCGAGTCTAGGGAGCTTGCACAAAATGCATTGCTTCGTGATACGTTGATCAATTTTTGTGTGACTAATTCTCAAATTATTATTCTTAATTTTTTTAAAAAATAGAGTTGCTACAAAAATAATATCATATTATGAATTCCAAAACATTACAATAAGAATATTGGACATTATATCTCACTTAAAGAAGTTGAGATTTTTCCGAATTGATTCCAACATTCGAATTTGTCATTTGGTTCATGGAACTTCAATTCTCTTTGATAGAAGAACCTTGCTGCAGAACCTCCTTCACCAGCTTTTCCAAATTTATGCACGATGAACCATTTGGAGCAGTGGTAGCCTCTTCTGCCAAATTTTTCCACTCCATGGCCTTTTCCCTCAATTTTTCACCCCGCTCTCCTGTCATCAAATCTCTAACAAGCTTCTCCACTTCATCTCTTTTGACATTATTATCTATCTCCAAGCCAACTCCCCATTCTGTGCAAGTGCATCTGCAGTTTGTTTGTTGATCTGCAATGAAAGGCCAACAAAGCATTGGAACTCCAGCAGACAAGCTCTCGGTTATCGACCCCCAGCCGCCGTGAGTTAGAAAGCCCCCAGTGGATGGGTGATTGAGCACTTCTTCTTGTGCACACCAACTTTGAATCAGACTCCTTCCTCTAGTTTTCTCCGCAAAGTCTGGTGGCAACATTGCCGAATCACCCCTAAGCAAATCCGGCCTAATTATCCAGAGGAAGGGGTGTCCACTATTAGCCAGCCCCATTCCAAATTCTACTAGCTGTTGATGCGCCATGACTGTTATGCTACCAAAGTTCACGTAAACCACCGAGTTGGAGTCCTTGGAATCAAGCCATTCCAGGCAATCAGATTCCTCTTTCCACAAATTATATCCTATAGATTTCATTTCTGCCGTTTCTTGGATTTGATTGAGGAGTAACTGCAATGGACCAACAGCATAAACTCGAGAGTAAACCGACGAAAGACCATTCAGAACATCCTTTTCCAAGGCATCAAAAGTATGAACAAGAATTGCGGGAGCCTTAACAGCTTGCTCAGCACTTTCCATTGCGAAGTTGAAAATCAAATCTTCCGGGTCTGTAGTACGAAGAAAGCTGGGAAGATCCCTCAGCCGGATGTCTTTCATGCCTGGAATCCAATCAACAATGTTCTCCAAATAGCCATTTGTCAGATAGCTCTCGTCTGCAAAGACAAGAAAATCTTTTAGTAACATCAAGGACTCACCTATATCTTGAATCCAATGCTGATTTTCACTGTTAATTAAACTCGTATGGAATTTGGGAAGTGACATGCGTACCTCTAAGTGGGGTGAGGCCATTTTCCTTGAGCGCCCTTAATTGTTTCATCCCCATGAGGCCACACGCGGAAAGTGTAAAGAACAATAACAGCGGAACTCCAAGTTCTTCAGCGGCTGTGATGGCGAATGACATGAAACCGTCCGCGACTATGCAAGTCACAGGAGGCACAGTATCATTGAGTCTGGCAAGAAGCTGACGAAATGGAGCGAGAAAGTTCTTTAGAATTGATTCACAAAGTTCAGGAATATCTTGTGAAGCATCATAATCTGAAGAAGGGAGGCCGTCGGGGATGGTCTCAAAGCGGAAAGCAAGACAGCCGTGAAGGGAATTTGGCCCCCTTGACTTGAGAAAGCGTTTGTGATTGAATTCAGTATTGACAAACGTAACGTGAAAGCCTTTGTGGTAAAGAAGCTTTCCCAGTTTAAGCATGTGCTTTATGTGGCTTTGGTATGGAGCTGGGATGAGCACGGCATGGGGCTTGTTGTAAGCTTCCGTCGTAGCCATTCTCTCTCTGTCTAATATGTCGCTGAGAAAGTCAGTTTAGCGCTCCACTCTGCAGCAACTTTCTTCCCTTCTCGCTATTTATAGGAACAAAGAATGTGGAAATTTTGAATAAGGACGCACCGAAGATCACAGTATCTGTAAAGAGCTACAATTCTAGGCAGGCTTATGCCTCCAATGTCCTCGAGCATTATCTGATGAAGTACGGCAGGGGATCGTACATGAAAGTTAAACGTGGAGTTTGGATGAGGGCAAAAGTTGTCGGCCAATCAGCTGATCTGTTAGCCTCCCCATAGAGCAATTTGCACCTCCCATTCATGTTATGGAAGATTTTTGTATTCGTAAACTAACTTGACCAGACGATGAGATTGTTGAACTCCTCTGGTAACAAGATCCGAAGGTACCTGAGAAATAGACACGAGGATGAGTCTCTGAAATCCTAGAGTCCAAGCACAGCTTCGACCCTAGAGTGTAGCCCAGACCTCCGCTGCAAATGCCGTAATAAGGCTAGCCTAGACGAGAATTAATTCGCAGAGATTTCTTGTGGAGGCCCAAACTCTGGGCTTGGCGGGATCAAAATGACTAAAGATCCAAACCAAACCCAATCGGCTTTAAAATTCGAAACGAGTCTAATATCCAATGATGCCTTGTAACATCCACAAATTCTGAACGGAATCAAATTTGAAATTTGAAATGAATTAAACAGTACCCGGTAAGTTGTATAAAATGTTAAACGCAGGAGAATCGGGATTTTTTTTTTTTTTTCATTGCGATCTGTTATATTATATAAATACAATACACATCCTAAAATTATTAAATATAAATATATACTAACATATACAAGACAACCGAAATTTCAGCCACCACAATTTAAAACTAACAAATATAAATATATACTCATAAACACAAAATAACTGAAATTTCAAATTTCAGTAATCAAATATTCATCCTAATACTCAACTCAAGTTGGAGCATGAAGATTGAAAATGTCCAACTTGCAAAGAATGACATCAAACGAACATTTGCCAAGAATTTTGGTAAGGATATTGGCGAGTTGGTGAGACGATGATATAAATTGAGGAAGAATGATACCACGACGAATCTCATCACAAACAAAGTGACAATCAACCTCAATGTCCTTCGTGCGTTCATGAAACACATAGAAGATGAGTGAGGGATGCCAAGAGAAACTAACAAACCCTTAAGTTATTTCAATTTACAAGTCGTAGAGGCCAAAGATCGATACTCTGCCTCAGCCGAAAATCGAGATACAGTATGTTATTTTTTCGTTTTTCAGGAGATGGGAGAATCCCCAAGAAAAACAAAATATGTCGTCAAAGAACGTCGAGTCAAAGGGCAACTCGCTCAATCCGCATCACAATAAGCCTTAAGATTAAGAGAGGAATCAGAGCGGAGTAGAAGACCTTGCCCAGGATGAAGTTTTAAGAAACGAACTACCTAAAGAGCTGCCTCCTAATAACTGTGTCGTGGCTCCTGCATAAATTGTACTAAGATATGCACACAATAAGACAATTCAAGTCGAGTAATTGTCAGGTAGATAAGACGACCAATAAGATGCCGATAAGACATAGGATCAGGAAGAGTTGCGTCCTTAGCCAAAGCGAGGTGATGATTTTGCTCCATTAGTATGTCGGCAGATTTAGCACCTAACAAACCGGTTTCATAAATAATATCGAGAGCATATTTTCTCTAACAAAGGAAAATCCCATTTGAATTTTGCGCTACTTCAAGACCTAGGAAGTACTTCAATTTGCCAAGGTCTTTCATATGAAAACAAGCATTCATATAAGTTTTAAACGCTTGAATGACATCACTATCAGTCCCACCTATTACCAGATCATCCACATAAACCAAAATGGTCAACTGAACTTTATCATGCCGAAATGTGAACAAAGAATAGTCTGAGCCAGATTACTGAAATCCATATTGAACCAGAGCTGCAGCAAATTTGGCAAACCAACACCACAGTGCCTATCGCAGCTCGTAGAGAGACTTGCGCAGATGACACACTTTATCCGTTCCAGGTGCCATAAAGCTTGATGGAAAACGCATATAAACTTCCTCCTCAAGATCGCCATGCAAAAATGCATTATGCACATCCATCTGATACAATTCTCACCCACGGATCGCTGCTACTGCTAAGAATATACAAACCGTGACAATCTTTGCAGTAGTTGTTAACGTCTCATTATAATCAAGACCCTCAATTTGGTGATTCCCGAAAACAACCAAGTGTGCCTTGTATCGCTCGATGGTTCCGCCTGCATGGTACTTGATTTTGTAGACCCATTTACTACCAAGAGCCTTCTTTCCCTTAGGCAAAGTAGCAACTGTCCATGTCTTATTATCCTCTAATGCCTCAACCTCATTTTTTATTGCCTCACACCAGCATAAATGTTGCATGACCTCTTTAAAACTGGTTGGTTCAATCCCTGTAGTTATTGCAGCCACGAATCGGCGATGCCACAAGGAAAATTTAGCACAATTCACATAATTTGTGATGGGGTAGGGCGTACCTGAGGATGCCAAGGAAGAGGAAGGAGAGCTCGAGGGACTGAGGACAATTATATGTAACACATAATCATGCAAACAAACTAAAGGCTATCGCACTCGTTTGCTGTGACCTAGATCGTCCACTGCACCCGTAACCTCTGCAACTTCCGGTACTGGTATGACCCCATCTGCTGTCACACCCTCTTCCATAAACTGTCCATCATATTCAGAGGCTGGCAGAGGTGCCTCAATCTCAGGCACGTTCTCCAATATAGTAAACTCAATGACAGTTGGCAGGGAATCTAGAGTTGCCTGCTTGGCAGAGTCCGTATGAGCAAAAGGAAACATGTGCTCAACAAACTCAACATCTCAACTTTCAAAACAAACCTTCTTATCTAGATCATACACCTTCCACCCCTTTTTACCATAAGGATAACCAATGAATATGCATTTATGACTTTGACTTACAAACTTATCCTTTTTTCGATTAATGTTCTTAGCACAACATAGACAACCAAATACTCTAAGATGAAAAATAGATTGAGGGCTTCCAAACAAAATTTCATGTGAAAATTTTCCACCTAAAATCGATGATGGAGTACAATTAATTAAATATCCTATAGTGAGAATGCATTCTCCCCAAAATTGAATAGGTAAGTTAGCCTGAAAACGGAGCGCCCTACCAACATTCAAAATGTGTCAATGTTTCCTCTCAATTCTTCCATTTTGTTGAGGTGTCCCAACCATGGAAGTTTGATGAATAATCTCACATTCCTTAAAATAATCACCTAAACAAGTAAATTATGTACCATTATAACTGCGTATAGTTTTAACTTGTTTATTGAATTGTCTCTCGGTCATAGCCAAAAATTTCTTAACAACATATGAGACCTCATGTTTCCCTTTTAACAAATAAACTCATACACCACGAGAACAATCATCAACAATAGTCAGAAAATAAGTAGCACCACAAAAACTAGCCTCTCGATAAGCTCCCCACAAATCACAATGAATTAATTCAAAGATATCATTAGCTTTATTGTCACTAATAGAAAAAGGAATACGAGTTTGTTTTACCCAGAAACAAACATCACAAGGTTCATAAACTCCTTTATTTATCTCGGTACTACCTTCTATTGTACAGAGCTTTTCTATGACTCGCATAGAAGGATGTCCTAACCTTTTATGCCATAAACCCATATTTTTTACTGCAACGGCTCCATGAGCACTGGCCAGAAGATCCCCTCGTGCAACATACAGCCCCTCAAGCTTTTCACCCACTCCAATTAGTATCCTCGAAGTGCGGTCCTGAACAACACATAAATGATCAGTGAATTTCAAAATATGAAATTTGTCTCGGGCTAATTTTGAAACAAATATCAAATTGTATCGTATTTCAGGGACATATAAAACACCTTTGAGAAATAATTTTCCTACAAGAACTATTCCTTCTTTTGTTGTCATAACGTACTCACCGTTTGACATTTTTACGGGACAGTGAGGTATTCCTTGAAACTCTACAAATGCAGTTTCCTTGCCCGTCATATGATGCGAAGCACTTGTGTCAAACAACCATTGCAAATATGTCTTACCATTAAGCTTTCGCTGAGTAACAAATGTATTATTCGTGTGAGTGTTCTAAAAAGATTTCAAAGTCTCTCAATCATCTTTGCTCAAGGTCTCCAACCCAGCTTTATCTGAATCATCAAGTGGTCTCCCATGAGAGACATTAGCAACTACCCCTATTGCCCTTTGTGTAACATTAGCCAGTGTGACTCCACCACGACCACGTCCCTGGTTACCACGTCCTCTGCCTTTTCCTTGAGTCGAATTTCCTGGTCACCAATCAGGATAGCCATATAGACCAAAGCATGTGTCCATGCTATGTCCTGATTTCTAGCAGTGAGAGCATTTCTGGCAATGAGAGCAAACTACTCCATTGTGTTTTCGGTCCCCCCCTGAATTCTAAGGACCTGAGCTGACTGTTTTCATGGCAAAGCTCACCGAGTTAGACCGAATGGGAGCTGCTCGAGTCATTACCTGCACTTGTTCTTGCTCTGTAACTTGAGAATAAACCCTATGAAGGTTTGAAAGAGGGTCTGAAGTGATGATATTGGAGCGAACATTACCATAAGATGATTCATCAAGCCCCATGAGGAATTGATGCACTCGCTCATCCTCTTGACGTTGTTGAAACCATGTAATGAAGTTACACTTGCATCCATTACAAGAACAAGTAGGCATGAGATCATAATCATTCAAATCATTCCACAATTTCTTGAGTTGACTATAATAAGTCATGATCGAATCCTCGTTTTGTTTGCAATTTGCAATCTCCATTTTCAATTGATGAACTCGCGCACCATTGCAAACAGATAATCGCTGTTGGATATCATCCCATAATTTCCTTGTCGTTTTCTTGTATGAGATTGTGGAACGCAAGTCTGGTTCAATGGTGTTAAAGATCCATGACACAATCATGGAGTTTACTATCCACCAATCATCAATTTCATCTGAGTTCTGGTTCGGCTCCTTAATGATGTCATCAATAAAACCTTGTTTCTTCTTTGCCCTCAACGAAATCCTCTTGGCCTTAACTCATTTTTCGTAGTTTGGTCCTTTGAATTATGTCTGCGTAATTAAATTGTCTGCGTTGTCATTCGCGCTCAATGAGAACAACAAATTGATTTTCAAACTTAAAACTTTTTAATCTCTCATTGTCCTATAATTTATAGTTTAAGGGTTCGGTATTGTCTCAAGGCAATCTAGCTCTGATACCATATTAAATCCAGAAGAATTGGGAAAAGTTTTTTTTTTATTACGATTTACTATATTATATAAATACAATATACATCCTAAAATTATCAAATATAAATATATACTAATATATACAAGATAACCGAAACTTTAGCCACCACAATTTAAAATTAATAAATATAAATATATACTAATAGATACAAAATAATCGAAATTTCAGTCACCAACTATCAAATATTCATCTTAATATAAAATCTAAATGAAATCTAATTTTTTTAAATAAAATTCAAAACAGATAAATGATGTAATAAAACAAATCCACACTATTTGGAGGAGTTCATTCACCACTATTAGGCGGATTCTTCAGTTTCCAAGGTTGAAGCTTTGATCCAAAGCACTACGAATCGTATACATGAAATACCATATTATATTGAAGTATAATCGACCTGACGTAATAAAACTATCTTCTCTTAGATGAATGTCGCTCGCGAACTTTGAGAAGATGTCTGCACGATTAATCATTGCGACCCTTTTGCACACTTTTTCAACGCCGTAGCCCTTTTCCTCAACGTTTTACCTCCCTTTGGTACCGTCAACTCTCCAAAGCTCCTTTACTTCATCTCTCTTGAACTTATTATCGATATCGATGCCAATTCCCATTTTGTACTGCTGTATCCGCAATGTGTGGCATGTTCTCCGAAGGAAGGCCAACAAAAGCACTGGAAATCCAGCAGACAAGGTATCAATCGTTGACACCCAGCCGCTATTAGCTGGAAAGCCTCTCTTGGATGGTTAATTGAGCATTCCTTGCCAGCATGAATGCACCTTGCATAAACAAGCAACAGGGAAAATTTCTTTACTTTAGTCATTATGACAAGAATGGCCAATATTAACTTTGACGTCAACCTTGAGTGCATATCAAAAACTTTTGAATTAAAATGTCAAATCATTATGAATTTCCAGTTCTTGGATACCTGGATAGGGGCTTGTGGTCTGTGCTTGTAGCGGCTCGTCTGGGTCTTTTGGCCGAGTCATTCAAGTGATTGATGTTGGATTATGGTATCCAGCACTCGTTGGAAGTGATCCTGATCCATCTCGCCCTTCTTCTCACAGTCTTTGATGGTGGTGGCGGTGACGGAGACGGAGGAGGCGGTGACGGAGGTTGTGGCGGTGGTGGTGTGTAGACAACTTCTATTTAGTTATCATACTTGAACTCTGAGTTAAAATTAAAAGTTCAATGAGAATGTAGAAAAAAATTAAATTGAAGGATTTATTTCTTGGATTAGTCCTTCACGTTGATAGGTTATGTCATTATGCTGACGGAAAGATATGTTCTTTTTTTTCTTTTCTGAAGAAGAAGTAGAAGAAAAATATACCGGTAGCTAAAGAAGACTCGAGGGATTTAACAATAGAAACCATGGACTTATTAATAGTAGACATCTTAGCCTGAGTATCGAACCTGCCACTGTTAGCTAGTCCCATTTCGAATTATAGTAATCATTGATGTGTCAGGACTACTACGTAAAGGAGCGAATTGGATTCCTTGGATTCAAGCCATTTCAGGCAATCAGATTCATCTTCCCACAAATTATTTCCTGTAGATTTCATTTGTGCCGTTTGTTGGATTTGATTGAGAGGTAACTGCAATGGAACAACAGCATAAACTCGAGAGTATACCGACCAAAGACCATTCGGAACATCATTCTCCGAAGCATTAAAGGTATGAAAAAGAATTGCGGGAACCTAACCCATTCGGAACCTGCACAGAATCTAAACCGAATGGAATTTAAAATTTGAAATTAATTAAACAGTACATC
This sequence comes from Kandelia obovata, assembly GCA_021464305.1. Taxonomy (NCBI): domain Eukaryota; kingdom Viridiplantae; phylum Streptophyta; class Magnoliopsida; order Malpighiales; family Rhizophoraceae; genus Kandelia; species Kandelia obovata. The sequence goes on along the minus strand of CM038479.1, from coordinate 1,397,681 downwards.
GCAACGGCATTGAAGTAAATCAAACTTAAAAGATTTTAAATAACTTCAATGATGTCGTACTAAAATCTAGTCCAACTCAAATCCACACAAATTTAAAAGGTTCGTGTCCACAAAATCTAAATCAAATCGAACCTTTTAATTAGACCCCTTAATCTGATTTGTTCCACAAGCTCAGTCGGGGGAATAGCCGCCCGCAATCAAATCAGGCTTAATCATTCATAGGAAGGGGTGTTTGCTATTAACCAATCCTATTTCAAGCTCTACCAGTTAGTTTGTCACGACATGACCCCGCGGAAATCACTTTTCTATGTACACAATTCTATCCTATAGATTTAGTTTACGTAGTTTCTTAACCCAACCCAATATTTTCGAATTCATTTGTTTACTTATGAAACTTTTTATTCATGTTCAAATGTATTATATACTATAGATTTCTTAACCTAATTATTAATTTTCAGTTCTATATAGTCGTAAGGAAAATAAATAATAATTACTTTATTAGCACATAGTCTTAAATTTAAAAACTATCACTCACGTCTATCTCAACAAACATAAATATGAACTTTGGTATCAAAGTCACAACAATTAATAAATACGTCTCTTCGTAGATTTTATTTTATCTTTTTATCTGAATTTGAATTTTCTGTTCATGTACCGTCAATTCTCTTTGCTAGAAGAACCTCGCTGACCAGCTTGTCCAAATTTACGCACGACGAACCATTGGGACTAGCGGTGGCCTCTTCTGCCAATTTTTTCCACTTTGTGGCCTTTTCGCTCAGTATTTTACCCTTCTCTCCTGCCATCAACTCTTTAACAAGCTTCTCCACCTCATCTCTCTTGACAATATTGTTTATCTCCATGCCAATTCCCCATTCTGTGCAAGTGTATCTGCAGTTTGTTTGCTGGTCCAGATGGAAAGGACAACAAAGCATAGGAACCCCGGCAGACAAGCTCTCAATTGTTGACCCCCAGCCACTGTGAGTTAGAACTGTCTCTTATACACATCTAGATGTGTATAAGAGACAGGCAGATACACTTGCACAGAATGGGGAATTGGCATGGAGATAAACAATCTGGCTCTTATACACATCTAGATGTGTATAAGAGAAAGTCCCCATTCTGTGCAAGTGTATCTGCAGTCTGTTTGCTGGTCCAGATGGAAAGGACAACCAAGCATAGGAACCCCGGCAGACAAGCTCTCAATTGTTGCCCCCCAGCCACTGTGAGTTAGAACTGTCTCTTATACACATCTAGATGTGTATAAGAGACAGGAATGGGGAATTGGCATGGAGATAAACAATCTGGCTCTTATACACATCTAGATGTGTATAAGAGACAGCAGATACACTTGCACAGAATGGGGACTTTCTCTTATACACATCTAGATGTGTATAAGAGAAAGTCCCCATTCTGTGCAAGTGTATCTGCAGTTTGTTTGCTGGTCCAGATGGAAAGGACAACCAAGCATAGGAACCCCGGCAGACAAGCTCTCAATTGTTGACACCCAGCCACTGTGAGTTAGAAAGCCACCAGTGGATGGGTGATTGAGCACTTAGATGTGTATAAGAGACAGCTTCTTCTTGTGGACACCAACTTCGAATTCGGCCCCTCCCTTTAGTTTGCTCTGCAAACTCAGGTGGCAACCCCGCTGATTCACCCCTGACCAGGTCCGTCCTAATTATCCAGAGAAAGGAGTGTTCGCTGTTAGCGAGCCCCATTCCAAGTTCTACCAATTGTTGATGTGTCAGGACTATTATGCTACCAAAGTTTCCGTAAATAACCGAGTTGGGCTCCTTGGAATCAAGCCATTTCAGGCAATCAGATTCCTCTTTCCACAAATTATATCCTATAGATTTCATTTCTGCCGTTTCTTTGATATGATTGAGGAGTAACTGCAATGGACCAACAGCATAAACCCGGGGGTAGACTGAGGAAAGAGCATTCAGAACATCCTTCTCCAAGGCATCAAAAGTATGAACAAGAATTGCAGAAGCCTTAACAGCTTGCTCAGCACTTTCCATTTGGGAGTTGAAAGTAAAATCTTCCGGGTCTGTAGTACGAACAAAGCTGGGAAGATCCCTCAGCCGGATGTCTTTCATCCCTGGAATCCAGTCGACAATGTTCTCCAAATAACCATTTGTCAGATAGCTTTCATCTGCAAAGACAATAGAGACTTTTAGTGGCTTGCATATGTCTTGAATCCTATGCTGATCCTCACGGTTAATTAAAACTCGTTCGGGATTTGGAAAGTGATGTAAATACCTCTAAGTGGGGTGAGACCTTTTTCCTTGAGTGCGCGGAATTGTTTGATCCCCATGACGCTACACGCAGAAAACGTAAAGAACAATACCAGGGGAATTCCAAGTTCTTCAGCAGCTGTGATGGTGAATGGATAGAAACCATCAGCCACAATGGAAGTCACCGGAGGGACATTGGAGGATGCAGTATCGTTGAGTCTGGCAAGAAATTGACGAAATGGAGCATGAAAATTCTTTGCAACTGATTCACAAAGAGCAGCGGGATCTTGGGAAGCATCAGGATCTGAAGGAGGGAGGCCATCGGGGATGGTCTCAAAGCGGAAATCCGGAGAGCCGTCAAGAGAATTTGGGCCCCTTGACTTGAGAAACCGTTGGTGATTGAATTCAGTGTTGACAAATGTGATGTGGAAACCTTTGAAATGGAGCAGCTTTGCCAGTCGAAGCATCTGCTTAATGACGCTTTGATATGGATATGGGAAGAACACAGCATGGGGCTTGTTGTCAGCTTGCCTGGTAGCCATCCTCTCTCTTTGTCTAGTCCCTGTGGAAGTCTATTTAGTCCTCCAACTTGCGAGCCGTTTCCTCTCTTCTTCTTGTTGACTAAAATGTGTCACTCTCTTTTTCGTCAATTGTGGCCGCCGTGGTCACAAAGCGGAATCTTTATAATGGCTGCAATCAAACTTTCTTTTCTTAAATGTTCAGACACGACCTGTTGACAGAGAATATGAAAAAATGCAAATTATGATTTTTGAGTTACGGTATTAACACGCTGTTCTATATATATATATATATATATATATATCAATTTAAAAGAACTAGAGATCAAATTTAGACTAAAAATTAAAATTTATGTTATTTTATTATAAATTTTATTGAATAAATATTTTTGAATACAAATAAAAAATCATGTTTACATGATAAAGTTCAAAACTTAGTATTTTATTTATTGATGGAAAGGTAATTTGTGACTAAATTATACATCAGAGTCTAATATAAGATTTCTGAAGTAAAAAATTAGATCCTTTTTTGTATGATTAAAGTATACAGTGGGGGCCGATAATCATACCCAAAAAGTATTGACTAATTCTTTTCTGAAGTAAACATCATATCTGAATTGATGCACTGTAATTCGAGCGAGACAAGGATCGAATGAGTGGCCAAATAGACACGCAGGAGCTCCTATCTGTTTTCGCTTTTAATTTTTGCAACAGAAGATGGGAATTAGATAAACTCATTATCACGTTTGGAAATATCGGAACCCTCTTTTGTGTCAATGTTGTAGAGCAAAATTAGGTTGTCTACCATAAGCTTACAAGATAACGTAGAGGGTGCTTTAGAAATAAATGAATAAAGATGAAGGAGAACAGCAAATGGCCTGACACGGGCACATGTTTATACAACCAGTCCAGCCTTTTCTGTTTAGAAAAATAGGAGAACACGATATTCATAAACACTATAAATGAGATGCAATTTAAATAATTTGTTGCCAATATAAAAATTAGACAATTACAATAAGTAACTATCATCAATAATTCAAATTATGGCATATTTATATTCTTCGTCTTGGAGCGGAGACAGCTAGTGGAGGATGCCAGAAGTACTTGTTTGGACTTTTGTTTGAAAGCATATAGGAATTAGACACCAGGAATATTAAGTAGCGGAGGGCAACTATACCGCCACATGGAACGGTTGCAACCACCTCCTGCAAAAAAAAAAAAAAATTTAAAAAATTAATAATAATAATTTAAGAATTAATCCTAAAAAAGTCATTAACTTAATATCTATATAGATATTATGAATGTATCATGAACCGATGCATTCAGGGTTAACTCCCGCAACTGGGAAGACTAATAAGGAAGGGTATCTATATATCTATATAGATATATATTATAAAAAAGTCCAAAAATGCTTGTCAAGTCTTGAAACTCGTCACCATCTAGAAGAAGAAAAAAAAAAAAAAAAGAACTCTCCAGCCAACCCCACCATCCATTAAACAAACGAGGAAAATAAAAATAAAACAAAAGGATGTAAAGAAAATAATCCTGTATAATTGACATAGAGCGAAGCTTTTTTTTTCGCCTTGTACTCATTATTGGCTCTTATACAAAGACTGTGTGTTAAGAATGAAGGTGAGATGGTTAAGGATAAAATTATTGACTTTAGTGGATTATGTGCTATATTTTATTTTAATTTTTATATTTTAATGTGTTTCTCTTATTTAATTGATGTGATTATTTATTAGACAAATAAAATTTTTTATTGATATCTACAAAGAACATGTTCCCAAATAATAATAATAATTATAGTAATAAAAAAAAAAAACTGTTGGTTTCTTCTCCACTTTCTATTTCCCACGTCATGTTCTAGCTCATTCTTCCAAATTACTGGATTATACTACCTAACAACCACACCACACTATATAGATATTAAGTTAATGACTTTTTTAGGATTAATTCTTAAATATTATTATTAATTTTTTATTTTATTTTTTTTTTGCAGGAGGTGGTTGCAACCGTTCCATGTGGCGGTATAGTTGCCCTCCGCTACTTATTATTTTTAGTGTCTAATTCCTATATGCTTTCAAACAAAAGTCCAAACAAGTATTTCTGGCATCCTCCACTAGCTGTCCCCGCTCCAAGACGAAGAATATAAATATTCCATAATTTGAATTATTGATGATAGTTACTTATTGTAATTGTCTAATTTTTATATTGGCAACAAATTATTTAAATTGCATCTCATTTATAGTGTTTATGAATATCGTATTCTCCTATTTTTCCAAACAGAAAAAGCTGGACTGGTTGTATAAACATGTGCCCGTGTCAGGTCATTTGCTGTTCTCCTTCATCTTTATTCATTTATTTCTAGGGTACCCTCTACGTTATCTTGTAAGCTTATCGTAGATAACCTAATTTTGCTTTACAACATTGATACAAAAGAGGGTTCCGATATTTGAGAAAGTGAAAATAAGTTTATCTAATTCCTATTGAAAAAATTAAAAGCGAAAACAGAGAGGAGCTCCTGCGTGTTTATTTGGCCACTCATCAATTCAGATATTAAAATTAAAAAAAAAAATGGAAGGTCGTCACGTTGTCTTGTGATTTAGTCTACAAAATTAAAAAGAGTGTCACAGTTTCCTAAAAAGAAAATAAAATGTTACAGTGTATAAAACTTAAATATTAAGAGATCAAAATAAGATTTTTTTTTTCGACCACAGATAAAAAATTTGACCTGAGATCAACAGCTATAAATGGTACCACTTACGTAAAGAAGAAAGTAGACACGACTAGATTGTTGTTTTGCTTTGATTTATTAGAACGAGGGAAAAAATTTAAACCTAAAATTATAAATTTAGATGGTTTTTTCATTGAATTTAACGACTTGTTTAAATAATTGATCAAGTTTTTAATTATTAAATTAAAAATATTTATTAAATAAAAATTATTATTATTATTAAAAATAATGATGAATGATATTTGTCCAATATATGTTATTTTTTTATTATCTTGGTAATTTTATTATTATATTAAAAATATTTTTGTTTATAGTATTATTACAAAAATATTATAGATATTTTTAAAAAATAATTATAAAAATATATTAATTTTTTAAAATTTTAATTTTAATAGTAAAATATATGAGTAAATGTATTTTAATTTATTTTATTAAAATAATTTATATAAATCACTATTTGTAAATTAGTAAAAATATATTTTACTTTAAACTTACATCACTTAAAATAATTAATTTTTAAACTTTAAGATAATCTAATTTTTTTATTATATATCTATTATAAATTTAACATTGTTAACTTATGATATTTATAATCAATATACTCTTTTAACCTTAGACCCAATTTTAATAAAATTTTAAGAAATAAAGATATATCTTAATTAACAACTTATTTTATTTTATTTTTTTTATTTTTTTTAACAATGAACGCTTGATGCTAGATGTGGACCTTCGTCCAAGAACAGAAACTAGGCTGCCGAGTGCAAGACCGCATACGAGGCAATTTTTTTCTAAGAGAGTAGACAAGCACCTTTTTTGGGGTTTCAATTGACGGTCAGAGCTTCAAACAACTAACTTACAGTGAAATTATTTAATTATTATATATATTTATTTAAAAAAATTTAATTATATAAATAATATCATATCATATAATTTTTAAAAAATATATAATAAATTCATAACAAATAGTATCAAAGTTTACTCATATTCTATCATGAAACTTTTATCTTATTTTAAAATATTGAGAATTTTTAATTTTATCAATTTAACGTATATTCTTCGAACATCAACGATAACACGGATGCATATTAAATAAATAGTAATATCGTATATTAAGTATTTTTTTTTAAAAAAAGAATAAGGATACGTGGAAAGTAAAACAGGGAGTTTGGTTGAGGGCAAAACTTGTCGAACAATCAGCTGATCTGTTAGCCTCCCTGTAGAGTAATTTGCACCTCCCAACTACGTTATAGAAGATTTTTGTATTCGTGAACAGAAGTGACCGGCAGATGAGATTGTTGAACTGCTTTGGTCACAAGACCTGAAGCTACCTTAGAATTAGACTCTCAAGGATGAATCTCCGAAACCCAAGAGTCCTTAGACCTTAGAGTATAGCCCAGACTTTTGCTGCGAGCGCTGTAATAGAGCTACCATAGACAAGTACTAATTTATGGGGGCTTAAACTCTGGGCTTGGCAGGATCAAATTGAAAAAAGAAAAGGACCGAAACCAAACCCAATTGGATTTAAAATTCGGGATGAGTCCAACCTCCAATGATGTTTTATAACATCCACAATTTCTGAATAGAATCGAACTTAAAATTTGAAATGAATTAAACGGTACACTGTAAGGTCTATAAAATCTAAACCAAATTTGATTTTTATTTTTTTTAAAAAAAATCAAAACAAATAAATGATGTCATTCTCCAAGACATGGAAGAGCATGAAAAAGAATTGCGAGAGCCTAACGTGGTGCACAGAATCTAAACGGAAATGAATTTAAAATTTGAAATGCATTAATCAGTACACTGCAATGGTCATAAAATTTAAACCAAATCAAACCGAAAAGATTTTAAATAAATCTAATGATGTCGTACTAAAATCTAGTCTAACCCAAATTCACACAAATTTAAAGGGTTCGTGTCCACAAAATCTAAATCAAATCGAACTTTTAATTAGACCCCTTAATCTAGTTCGTTACACAAGCTCAGGAGGGGAAATAGCCGGGTCGCCCACAATCAAATCAGGCTTAATCATCCATAGGAGGGGGTGTTGGCTGCTAACTAATCCTATTTCAAGTTCTACCAGTTAGTCTGTCACGAGATCAACCAGCGTAAATCACTTTCCTCTGTCGACAATTATATCCCATGGATTTAGTTCACGCAGTTTCTTCAATTTGGCAGAGGAGCAACTGCAATGGACCAATCTAATATTTTCGAATTCATTTATGGCCTTATGCAATTTTTTATTTATACCCAAATATATTATATAAACTTAGTTATTTTACAGTTCTATTTAAACTTTAGGAAAGAAATAATGATTACTTTATTAGGACGAAGTCTGTAGATTGAAATTAAAAGCTACCACTGACGTCTATTGCAAGATAAGTCAAGATGAACTTTATAAATAAAAACTGTTACGGTATGTCTACTGAGTCGTAGATTTTATTTTATCTTTTCATCCGAATTTGAATTTGCTCTTCATGAACCGTTAATTCTCTTTGCTAGAAGAACCTCGCTGACCAGCTTGTCCAAATTTATGCACGACGAACCATTGGGACTCGCGGTGGCCTCTTCTGCCACTTTTTTCCACTTTGTGGCCTTTTCCATCAATTGCTTACCCTTCTCTCCTGCCATCAACTCTTTAACAAGCTTCTCCACCTCATCTCTCTTGACATTATTGTTTATCTCCATGCCAATTCCCCATTCTGTGCAAATATATCTGCAGTTTGTTTGCTGGTCCATGTGAAAAGGCCAACAAAGCATTGGAACTCCAGCAGACAAGCTCTCAATTGTTGACCCCCAGCCACTGTGAGTTAGAAAGAGCCCAGTGGATGGGTGATTGAGCACTTCTTCTTGTGCACACCAACTTTGAATCAAACCCCTTCCTCTAGTTTTCTCTGAAAACTCAGGTGGCAACACGGCTGAATCACCCCTAACCAAATCCGGCCTAATTATCCAGAGGAAGGGGTATCCACTATTAGCCAGCCCCATTCCAAATTCTACGAGCTGTTGATGCGACATGACTGTTATGCTACCAAAGTTCACGTAAACCACCGAGTTGGAGTCTTTGGAATCAAGCCATTCCAGGCAATCAGATTCCTCTTTCCACAAATTATATCCTATAGATTTCATTTCTGCCGTTTCTTGGATTTGATTGAGGAGTAACTGCAATGGACCAACAGCATAAACTCGAGAGTAAACCGACGAAAGACCATTCAGAACATCCTTCTCCAAGGCATCAAAAGTATGAACAAGAATTGCAGGAGCCTTAACAGCTTGCTCAGCACTTTCCATTGCGAAGTTGAAAATCAGATCTTCCGGGTCTGTAGTACGAAGAAAACTGGGAAGATCCCTCAGCCGGATGTCTTTCATGCCTGGAATCCAATCAACAATGTTCTCCAAATAACCATTTGTCAGATAGCTCTCGTCTGCAAAGACAAGAAAATCTTTTAGTAACATCAAGGACTTACCTCTATCTTGAATCCAATGCTGATTTTCACTGTTAATTAAACTCGTATGGAATTTGGGAAGTGACATGCGTACCTCTAAGTGGGGTGAGGCCATTGTCCTTGAGCGCCCTTAATTGTTTAATCCCCATGAGGCCACACGCGGAAAGTGTAAAGAACAATAACAGCGGAACTCCAAGTTCTTCAGCGGCTGTGATGGCCAATGACATGAAACCGTCAGCGACTATGCAAGTCACAGGAGGCACATTTGAGGATGCAGTATCATTGAGTCTGGCGAGAAGCTGACGAAATGAAGCGAGAAAGTTCTTTAGAATTGATTCACAAAGTTCAGGAATATCTTGTGAAGCATCATAATCTGAAGAAGGGAGGCCGTCGGGGATGGTCTCAAAGCGGAAAGCAAGAGAGCCGTGAAGGGAATTTGGCCCCCTTGACTTGAGAAAGCGTTTGTGATTGAATTCAGTATTGACAAACGTAACGTGAAAGCCTTTGTGGTAAAGAATCTTTCCCAGTTTAAGCATTTGCTTTATGTGGCTTTGGTATGGACCTGGGATGAGCACGGCATGGGGCTTGTTGTCAGCTTCCGTCGTAGCCATTCTCTCTCTCTGTCTAATATGTCGGTGAGAAAGTCAGTTTAGCGCTCCACTCTGCAGCAACTTTCTTCCCTTCTCGCTATTTATAGGAACAATTTGAAGAAGGACGCACCGAAGATCCAGACTATCTGTAAATTGCACGTTTGTAAACTTTCATTTTACATCAAGGGACTAATCTATAATAAATGGTTGAAAGTATATGCCCAACGTCTGTCTGTGTGAGCCCATCCCCTTCGTAAAACATTTGTCCAAGTAATCTGTCACTTTCTTCTTATGTCAAGTTGTGGCCAATGTGGTCTGAGAAGGCGGTCGTCCTACTCGCTGCAATCAGGCTTGCGTCTTTCTTTTTGACTTAAAGCATTCCAACTTGACTTTTGCGCGCAACTTGCGTAAAAGTCGAACACCTTGCCTTGATCCCCACGAAGGAAGTTGCAAGAAAGACAAGTTGACACGCTTACCCTCCTTTAACATTATTCAGGCCTTCCATTATTATTGGTTTACGCCGGCCACATCTGAGAAAGGAAATGTATATGATGGTTTCTTATTCACTGGGCGGATAATTTATATTTTTAGTCATTGAACTCTTCAATTTATTTTTATTTATATCACTTAATTTTAATTTATTATATTCAAATTATTTAATTTCAATTTTATTTTAATATAATCATTAGATAATTTCATTAAATAAAAAATTATTAAATTTTTCTCTAAAATGTTAAGTTCATCAATTAATATATTAATAAAAATTAATTTAAATTTTCTAAATTAAAAAAATATAATTGACAACGTAAATAAAAAATAAATAAAGAGTGCAAAGACATCTAAAAGCATTTCAAAAAATATTACCTTTTTCCTTTTATAACAATTCATCTATTTTAACAATGAATCAACTAGTAGGTAAAAAATTTATTTTTATATTTTTTAAAAATAAATATTTTATTAAATTTCAAATATTTTTAAAATTTTATATAAATATTAATAAAATTTCAATCTTTTAAAAATTTTAAGGGAAAGAACATAAAAAAAATCTTTTTTATCTGATGGAATAATTTATAAAATAGTTAATTATTAAATAAAAAAAATAACTCTTTTCTAAGACATTCGTTTAGGCCTCTAAATTCCCTAGCATTGCCCCCACACTTCAACATATTGATCTTGCTGTTTGTCACACATAATGGCCATACATATTTTCAAAGTTTTGTCGGACAACTGGGCAGGTGACCCATTGATATTCCTCTCCTTTTATCGAAATTTATATTTGATGCCCTTCCTTATTGGTATTCCCGAGTTTTGGGAGCTTGCCCAAAATGCATTGCTTCACGATACCTTAATGAATTTTTGTGTGACTAATTTTTAAATTATTATTATTATTTTTTTAAAAAAATAGAGTTGCCCTCCGCTACTTAATATTTTTTAATGCCTAATTTATGCTTGCTTTCAAACAAAAATCCAAACAACAATAAGTACGTATATCCACCTCGAAAGAAAGAAAAAAAAAAAAAAACTTTTCTCTCCACGATGAAGAAATACGTGTATGCTTTGGTAAGAGATGCAGTAGATGAATCCTCAATATCCTTTTTATGCGGCAAAAACTTCCAACTGACGCTCTAAGTCACCAAAAATCCATCAAACTCCAGTTGAAGATTATAAAATACGTATATTATTAGCAAGAAATATTTCATTTCAGAGGAATGAACAAAAACTTCGCAGTTATTAGTAAATTTTTATAAGATTGAGAATATCATGTCGGGAAAAAATAATAATAACAATGAACAGAGCCCCTCTGTCTTTTCTTAGGTACTCGCACTTCAACTTGTCTTTTACTTTCAACATGCATAAAGGTCCAAAAACTTGAACTTCAAGAAAATGTTTAGAAACGAGCTTTTGACGGAGAACACGAAAAAAAGCAAATTATGATTTTTGAGTTACGTGTATTAATTTAAAAGAACTAAAGATTAAACTTCAACTTAACATTAAAAATTTATGTTGTTTTATCATAAATTTTATTGAACAAATAATCTAAATTAAAAAATTCGTATTTACATAATAAAATTCAAAATTCAGTAGTTGCTGTATTTGATAGGAAGGTAATTTGTTATTAAAAGTATACGTCAGAGATAAGATTTCCGAAGTAGAAAATTGCAAGGAAGACAAATTGAGGCTTCAATTATTGGTTTGCACAGTAGGGATCGATAATGTTTTGCGTATTAGTGGATCTGAAAGCGAAGAAAAGAGCAGGGGTTGGATGGCAAAGCTATAGCCGTCTCGCTTATATTTAACTTGTTTGTGCATATTAAAAATCAATATTTGCCTTTTTGGTATGATTAAAGACCCCGAAAAAAGCTCTATATATGGTATTCAGAAAAGAATTAGTCTGGACCGAAAAACATACAAAAAAAAAAAAAAAAAAGTAAATTGCACGTTTGTAATGTTTCACTAATAAAACATTTGTCCAAGTAATCTGTCACTTTCTTCTTATGTCAAGTTGTGGCCAATGTGGTCGGAGAGGGCATTCGTTCTACTCTCTGCAATCAGGCTGGTGTCTTTCTTTTTGACTTAAAGCATTCACCTTGCCTTGATCCCCACGTAGGAAGTTGCAAGAAAGACAAGTTAACACGCTTACACAACTTTAACATTATTAAGGCCTTCGATTATTCGTTGATGCCGGCCACGAGGAAGGAAATGGAATTGAAGCAGTGGCAAGAAATTATTAGTAGTTTATGGTTTCTTATTCACGTGGGCGGATAATTTATATTTTCAGTGGTTGAACTCTTCAATTTATTTTTACTTATATCAATTAATTTTAATTTATTATATTTAAATTATTTTTATTTTAATTTAATCATTATATAATTATTAAATATATCACCTAAATAAATATTAAGTTCATCAATTAATATGTTAATAAAAATTAGTTTAAATTTTTTTAAATTAAAACACTATAATTTACAATAAGAATAAAAAACATAAAGATATCTATAAGTATTTGAATTTTTTTTTTCTTTTATAACAATTTATCTGTTTTAAAAATAAATCAGTAAAAATTAAGATAAAATAATTAGAATGTGTTGTTAGATTATTATTTTTAAAAAAATAAATATTTTATTAAAATTTAAATATTTTTAGAAATTTGTACAAATATTTAAAAAATTAATTTTAAAAAAAATTTAAGAGAAAGTCACATTTATCTCAAGATACATAAATATGAACCTTAGCAACAAAGTCACATTAGTTGATAAATAAAAACTGTTACACAAACATTATCACGTCTTTATTGAATTCTAGATTTTATTTTATCTTTATTTCCGAATTTAAATTTGCTCTTCATGGACTGTTAATTCTCTTTGCTAGAAGAACCTCGTTGACCAGCTTGTCCAAATTTACGCGCGACGAACCATTGGGACTAGCGGTGGCCTCTTCTGCCAATTTTTTCCACTTTGTGGCCTTTTCCCTCAATTGCTTACCCTTCTCTCCTGCCATCAACTCTTTAACAAGCTTCTCCACCTCATCCCTCTTGACAATATTGTTCATCTCCATGCCAATTCCCCATTCTGTGCAAGTGTATCTGCAGTTTGTTTGCTGGTCCATAAGGAAAGGCCAACAAAGCATTGGAACCCCGGCAGACAAGCTCTCAATTGTTGACCCCCAGCCACTGTGAGTTAGAAAGCCACCAGTGGATGGGTGATTGAGCACTTCTTCTTGTGGACACCAACTTCGAATTAGGCCCCTCCCTTTAGTTTGCTCTGCCAACTCAGGTGGCAACCCCGCTGATTCACCCCTGACCAAGTCCGGCCTAATTATCCAGAGAAAGGGGCGTTCGCTGTTAGCTAGCCCCATTCCAAATTCTACCAATTGTTGATGTGTCAGGACTATTATGCTACCAAAGTTCACGTAAATGACCGAGTTGGGCTCCTTGGAATCAAGCCATTCCAGGCAATCAGATTCCTCTTTCCACAAATTATATCCTATAGATTTCATTTCTGCCGTTTCTTTGATATGATTGAGGAAAATTTATACATCAGAGTCTAATATAAGATTTCTGAAGTAAAAAAATTAGATCCTTTTTTGTATGATTAAAAGTATACAGTGGGGCCGATAATCATACCCAAAAAGTATTGACTAATTCTTTTCTGAAGTAAACATCATATCTGAATTGATGCACTGTAATTTGAGCGAGACAAGGATCGAATGAGTGGCCAAATAGACACGCAGGAGCTCCTATCTGTTTTCGCTTTTAATTTTTGCAACAGAAGATGGGAATTAGATAAACTCATTATCACGTTTGGAAATATCGGAACCCTCTTTTGTGTCAATGTTGTAGAGCAAAATTAGGTTGTCTACCATAAGCTTACAAGATAACGTAGAGGGTGCTTTAGAAATAAATGAATAAAGATGAAGGAGAACAGCAAATGGCCTGACACGGGCACATGTTTATACAACCAGTCCAGCCTTTTCTGTTTAGAAAAATAGGAGAACACGATATTCATAAACACTATAAATGAGATGCAATTTAAATAATTTGTTGCCAATATAAAAATTAGACAATTACATAAAGTAACTATCATCAATAATTCAAATTATGGCATATTTATATTCTTCGTCTTGGAGCGGAGACAGCTAGTGGAGGATGCCAGAAAGTACTTGTTTGGACTTTTGTTGAAAGCATATAGGAATTAGACACCAGGAATATTAAGTAGCGGAGGGCAACTATACCGCCACATGGAACGGTTGCAACCACCTCCTGCAAAAAAAAAAAAAAAATTTAAAAATTAATAATAATAATTTAAGAATTAATCCTAAAAAAGTCATTAACTTAATATCTATATAGATATTATGAATGTATCATGAACCGATGCATTCAGGGTTAACTCCCGCAACTGGGAAGACTAATAAGGAAGGGTATCTATATATCTATATAGATATATATTATAAAAAAGTCCAAAAATGCTTGTCAAGTCTTGAAACTCGTCACCATCTAGAAGAAGAAAAAAAAAAAAAAAGAACTCTCCAGCCAACCCCACCATCCATTAAACAAACGGAGAAAAAAAAAAAAACAAAAGGATGTAAAGAAATAATCCTGTATAATTGACATAGAGCGAAGCTTTTTTTTTCGCCTTGTACTCATTATTGGCTCTTATACAAAGACTGTGTGTTAAGAATGAAGGTGATGGAGTAAGGATAAATTATTGATTAGTGGATTATTGTGCTATATTTATTTATTTTTTATATATGTGTTTCTCTTATTTAATTGATGTGATTATTTATTAGACAAATAAAATTTTTATTGATATCTACAAAGAACATGTCCCAAATAATAATAATAATTATAGTAATAAAAAAAAAAAACTGTTGGTTCTTCTCCACTTTCTATTTCCCACGTCATGTTCTAGCTCATTCTTCCAAATTACTGGATTATACTACCTAACAACCACACCACACTATATAGATATTAAGTTAATGACTTTTTTAGGATTAATTCTTAAATATTATTATTAATTTTTTATTTTTATTTTTTTTGCAGGAGGTGGTTGCAACCGTTCCATGTGGCGTATAGTTGCCCTCCGCTACTTATTATTTTTAGTGTCTAATTCCTATATGCTTTCAAACAAAAGTCCAAACAAGTAATTTCTGGCATCCTCCACTAGCTGTCCCCGCTCCAAGACGAAGAATATAAATATTCCATAATTTGAATTATTGATGATAGTTACTTATTGTAATTGTCTAATTTTTATATTGGCAACAAATTATTTAAATTGCATCTCATTTATAGTGTTTATGAATATCGTATCTCCTATTTTTCCAAACAGAAAAAGCTGGACTGTTGTATAAACATTGTCCGTGTCAGGTCATTTGCTGTTCTCTTCATCTTTATTCATTTATTTCTAGGGTACCCTCTACGTTATCTTGTAAGCTTATCGTAGATAACCTAATTTTGCTTTACAACATTGATACAAAAGAGGGTTCCGATATTTGAGAAAGTGAAAATAAGTTTATCTAATTCCTATTGAAAAAATTAAAAGCGAAAACAGAGAGGAGCTCCTGCGTGTTTATTTGGCCACTCATCAATTCAGATATTAAAATTAAAAAAAAAAATGGAAGGTCGTCACGTTGTCTTGTGATTTAGTCTACAAAATTAAAAAGAGTGTCACAGTTTCCTAAAAAGAAAATAAAATGTTACAGTGTATAAAACTTAAATATAAGAGATCAAAATAAGATTTTTTTTTTCGACCACAGATAAAAAATTTGACCTGAGATCAACAGCTATAAATGGTACCACTTACGTAAAGAAGAAAGTAGACACGACTAGATTGTTGTTTTGCTTTGATTTATTTAGAACGAGGGAAAAATTTAAACCTAAAATTATAAATTTAGATGGTTTTTTCATTGAATTTAACGACTTGTTTAAATAATTGATCAAGTTTTAATTATTAAATTAAAAATATTTATTAAATAAAAATTATTATTATTATTAAAAATAATGATGAATGATATTTGTTCAATATATGTTTATTTTTTTATATTCTTTGGTAATTTTATTATTATATATTAAAAATATTTTTGTTATAGTATTATTACAAAATATTATAGATATTTTTTAAAAATAATTATAAAAATATATTAATTTTTTAAAATTTTAATTTTAATAGTAAAATATATGAGTAAATGTATTTTAATTTATTTTATTAAAATAATTATTATAAATCACTATTTGTAAATTAGTAAAAATATATTTACTTTAAACTTACATCACTTAAAATAATTAATTTTTAAACTTTAAGATAATCTAATTTTTTATTATATATCTATTATAAATTTAACATTGTTAACTTATGATATTTTAATCAATATACTCTTTTAACCTTAGACCCAATTTTAATAAAATTTAAGAATAAAGATATATCTTAATTAACAACTTATTTATTTTATTTTTTTTTATTTTTTTTTAACAATGAACGCTTGATGCTAGATGTGGACCTTCGTCCAAGAACAGAAACTAGGCTGCCGAGTGCAAGACCGCATACGAGGCAATTTTTTTCTAAGAGAGTAGACAAGCACCTTTTTTGGGGTTTCAATTGACGGTCAGAGCTTCAAACAACTAACTTACAGTGAAATTATTTAATTATATAATATATTATTTTAAAAAAATTTAATTATATAAATAATATCATATCATATAATTTTTAAAAAATATATAATTAATTCATAACAAATAGTATCAAAGTTTACTCATATTCTATCATGAAACTTTTATCTTATTTTAAAATATTGAGAATTTTTAATTTTATCAATTTAACGTATATTCTTCGAACATCAACGATAACACGGATGCATATTAAATAAATAGTAATATCGTATATTAAGTATTTTTTTTTTAAAAAAAAGAATAAGGATACGTGGAAAGTAAAACAGGGAGTTTGGTGAGGGCCAAACTTGTCGAACAATCAGCTGATCTGTTAGCCTCCCTGTAGAGTAATTTGCACCTCCCAACTACGTATAGAAGATTTTTGTATTCGTGAACAGAAGTGACCGGCAGATGAGATTGTTGAACTGCTTTGGTCACAAGACCTGAAGCTACCTTAGAATTAGACTCTCAAGGATGAATCTCCGAAACCCAAGAGTCCTTAGACCTTAGAGTATAGCCCAGACTTTTGCTGCGAGCGCTGTAATAGAGCTACCATAGACAAGTCTAATTTATGGGGGCTTAAACTCTGGCTTGGCAGGATCAAAATGAAAAAAAGAAAGGACCGAAACCAAACCCAATTGGATTTAAAATTCGGATGAGTCCAACCTCCAATGATGTTTTATAACATCCACAATTTCTGAATAGAATCGAACTTAAAATTTGAAATGAATTAAACGGTACACTGTAAGGTCTATAAAATCTAAACCAAATTTGATTTTTATTTTTTTTAAAAAAAATCAAAACAAATAAATGATGTCATTCTCCAAGACATGGAAGAGCATGAAAAAGAATTGCGAGAGCCTAACGTGGTGCACAGAATCTAAACGGAAATGAATTTAAAATTTGAAATGCATTAATCAGTACACTGCAATGGTCATAAAATTTAAACCAAATCAAACCGAAAAGATTTTAAAAAAATCTAATGATGTCGTACTAAAATCTAGTCTAACCCAAATTCACACAAATTTAAAGGGTTCGTGTCCACAAAATCTAAATCAAATCGAACTTTTAATTAGACCCCTTAATCTAGTTCGTTACACAAGCTCAGGAGGGGAAATAGCCGGGTCGCCCACAATCAAATCAGGCTTAATCATCCATAGGAGGGTGTGGGGCTGCTAACTAATCCTATTTCAAGTTCTACCAGTTAGTCTGTCACGAGATCAACCAGCGTAAATCACTTTCCTCTGTCGACAATTATATCCCATGGATTTAGTTCACGCAGTTTCTTCAATTTGGCAGAGGAGCAACTGCAATGGACCAATCTAATATTTTCGAATTCATTTATGGCCTTATGCAATTTTTTATTTATACCCAAATATATTATATAAACTTAGTTATTTTACAGTTCTATTTAAACTTTAGGAAAGAAATAATGATTACTTTATTAGGACGAAGTCTGTAGATTGAAATTAAAAGCTACCACTGACGTCTATTGCAAGATAAGTCAAGATGAACTTTATAAATAAAAACTGTTACGTATGTCTACTGAGTCGTAGATTTTATTTTATCTTTTCATCCGAATTTGAATTTGCTCTTCATGAACCGTTAATTCTCTTTGCTAGAAGAACCTCGCTGACCAGCTTGTCCAAATTTATGCACGACGAACCATTGGGACTCGCGGTGGCCTCTTCTGCCACTTTTTTCCACTTTGTGGCCTTTTCCATCAATTGCTTACCCTTCTCTCCTGCCATCAACTCTTTAACAAGCTTCTCCACCTCATCTCTCTTGACATTATTGTTTATCTCCATGCCAATTCCCCATTCTGTGCAAATATATCTGCAGTTTGTTTGCTGGTCCATGTGAAAAGGCCAACAAAGCATTGGAACTCCAGCAGACAAGCTCTCAATTGTTGACCCCCAGCCACTGTGAGTTAGAAAGAGCCCAGTGGATGGGTGATTGAGCACTTCTTCTTGTGCACACCAACTTTGAATCAAACCCCTTCCTCTAGTTTTTCTCTGAAAACTCAGGTGGCAACACGGCTGAATCACCCCTAACAAATCCGGCCTAATTATCCAGAGGAAGGGGTATCCACTATTAGCCAGCCCCATTCCAAATTCTACGAGCTGTGATGCGACATGACTGTTATGCTACCAAAGTTCACGTAAACCACCGAGTTGGAGTCTTTGGAATCAAGCCATTCCAGGCAATCAGATTCCTCTTTCCACAAATTATATCCTATAGATTTCATTTCTGCCGTTTCTTGATTTGATTGAGAGTAACTGCAATGGACCAACAGCATAAACTCGAGAGTAAACCGACGAAAGACCATTCAGAACATCTTCTCCAAGGCATCAAAAGTATGAACAAGAATTGCAGGAGCCTTAACAGCTTGCTCAGCACTTTCCATTGCGAAGTTGAAAATCAGATCTTCCGGGTCTGTAGTACGAAGAAAACTGGGAAGATCCCTCAGCCGGATGTCTTTCATGCCTGGAATCCAATACAATGTTCTCCAAATAACCATTTGTCAGATAGCTCTCGTGCACAAGAACAAAAAAAATTCTCTCTTAGATATAACTTCTCTATCTTGAATCCAATGCTTGATTTTCACTGTTATTAAATGCTCAGTAATGGAATAATGACAATAAGCCGATACTCTCAATGTGGGGTGAGGCCATAGCCTTGACCTCAATTGCTAATACCCATTGAGCCAACACGCGGAAAGGCTAAAGAACAATAACAGCGGAACTCCAAGTTCTTCAGCGGCTGATGCTTAGGCCAATGACATGAAACCGTCACCACTATGCAAGTCACAGGATGGCTCACAGTATTAGCAGATTTGTCAAATCACGATAGTGCAATACGAATACTGACAGAAAGCTGTCAATGAGGAAAAGTTCTTAGAATTGATCACAAAGTTCAGGAATATGCGTAAGATGCATATCTGAAGAAGAGGCCGGATGGTCTCAAAGCGGAAAGCAAAGAGAGCGGGAGAGGATTTGGCCCCCTTGACTTGAGAAAGCGTTTGTGATTGAATTCAGTATTGACAAACGTAACGTGAAAGCCTTGTGGTAAAAATCTTTCCCAGTTTAAGCATTTGCTTTATGTGGCTTTGGTATGGACCTGGATGAGCACGGCATGGGGCTTGTTGTCAGCTTCCGTCGTAGCCATTCTCTCTCTCTGTCTAATATGTCGGTGAGAAAGTCAGTTTAGCGCTCCACTCTGCAGCAACTTTCTTCCCTTCTCGCTATTTATAGGAACAATTTGAAGAAGGACGCACCGAAGATCCAGACTATCTGAAAATGCACGTTGTAAACTTTCATTTTACATCAAGGGACTAATCTATAATAAATGGTTGAAAGTATATGCCCAACGTCTGTCTGTGTGAGCCCATCCCCTTCGTAAAACATTGTCCAAGTAATCTGTCACTTTCTTCTTATGTCAAGTTGTGGCCAATGTGGTCTGAGAAGGCGGTCGTCCTACTCGCTGCAATCAGGCTTGCGTCTTTCTTTTTGACTTAAAGCATTCCAACTTGACTTTTGCGCGCAACTTGCGTAAAAGTCGAACACCTTGCCTTGATCCCCACGAAGGAAGTTGCAAGAAAGACAAGTTGACACGCTTACCCTCCTTTAACATTATTCAGGCCTTCCATTATTATTGGTTTACGCCGGCCACATCTGAGAAAGGAAATGTATATGATGGTTTCTTATTCACTGGGCGGATAATTTATTATTTTTAGTCATTGAACTCTTCAATTTATTTTTATTTATATCACTTAATTTTAATTTATTATATTCAAATTATTTAATTTCAATTTTATTTTAATATAATCATTAGATAATTTCATTAAATAAAAAATTATTAAATTTTTCTCTAAAATGTTAAGTTCATCAATTAATATATTAATAAAAATTAATTTAAATTTTCTAAATTAAAAAAATATAATTGACAACGTAAATAAAAAATAAATAAAGAGTGCAAAGACATCTAAAAGCATTTCAAAAAATATTACCTTTTTCCTTTTATAACAATTCATCTATTTTAACAATGAATCAACTAGTAGGTAAAAAATTTATTTTTATATTTTTTAAAAATAAATATTTTATTAAATTTCAAATATTTTTAAAATTTTATATAAATATTAATAAAATTTCAATCTTTTAAAAATTTTAAGGAAAGAACATAAAAAAAATCTTTTTATCTGATGGAATAATTTATAAAATAGTTAATTATTAAATAAAAAAAATAACTCTTTTCTAAGACATTCGTTTAGGCCTCTAAATTCCCTAGCATTGCCCCCACACTTCAACATATTGATCTTGCTGTTTGTCACACATAATGGCCATACATATTTTCAAAGTTTTGTCGGACAACTGGGCAGGTGACCCATTGATATTCCTCTCCTTTTATCGAAATTTATATTTGATGCCCTTCCTTATTGGTATTCCCGAGTTTTGGGAGCTTGCCCAAAATGCATTGCTTCACGATACCTTAATGAATTTTTGTGTGACTAATTTTTAAATTATTATTATTATTTTTTTAAAAAAATAGAGTTGCCCTCCGCTACTTAATATTTTTTAATGCCTATATTATGCTTGCTTTCAAAAAAAAATCCAAACAACAATAAGTACGTGTATTCCACCTCGAAAGAAAGAACAAACATAAAAAAACAATAATACCTGTAATTCTCTTTGCTAGAAGAACCTCGTTGACCAGCTTGTCCAAATTTACGCGCGACGAACCATTGGGACTAGCGGTGGCCTCTTCTGCCAATTTTTTCCACTTTGTGGCCTTTTCCCTCAATTGCTTACCCTTCTCTCCTGCCATCAACTCTTTAACAAGCTTCTCCACCTCATCCCTCTTGACAATATTGTTCATCTCCATGCCAATTCCCCATTCTGTGCAAGTGTATCTGCAGTTTGTTTGCTGGTCCATAAGGAAAGGCCAACAAAGCATTGGAACCCCGGCAGACAAGCTCTCAATTGTTGACCCCCAGCCACTGTGAGTTAGAAAGCCACCAGTGGATGGGTGATTGAGCACTTCTTCTTGTGGACACCAACTTCGAATTAGGCCCCTCCCTTTAGTTTGCTCTGCCAACTCAGGTGGCAACCCCGCTGATTCACCCCTGACCAAGTCCGGCCTAATTATCCAGAGAAAGGGGCGTTCGCTGTTAGCTAGCCCCATTCCAAATTCTACCAATTGTTGATGTGTCAGGACTATTATGCTACCAAAGTTCACGTAAATGACCGAGTTGGGCTCCTTGGAATCAAGCCATTCCAGGCAATCAGATTCCTCTTTCCACAAATTATATCCTATAGATTTCATTTCTGCCGTTTCTTTGATATGATTGAGGAGCAACTGCAATGGGCCAACAGCATAAACCCGGGGGTAGACTGAGGAAAGAGCATTCAGAACATCCTTCTCCAAGGCATCAAAAGTATGAACAAGAATTGCAGGAGCCTTAACAGCTTGATCAGCACATTCCATTGTGAAGTTGAAAATAAAATCTTCTGGTTCTGTAGTACGAAGAAAACTGGGAAGATCCCTCAGCCGGATGTCTTTCATCCCTGGAATCCAGTCGACAATGTTCTCCAAATAACCATTTGTCAGATAGCTTTCATCTGCAAAGACAATAAAGACTTTTAGTGGCTTGCACACGTCTTGAATCCTATGCTGATCCTCACGGTTAATTAAAATTCGTTTGGAATTTGGAAAGTGATATAAGTACCTCTAAGTGGTGTGAGACCTTTGTCCTTGAGAGCGCGGAATTGTTTGAACCCCATGACGCTACACGCAGAAAACGTAAAGAACAATACCAGGGGAATTCCAAGTTCTTCGGCCGCTGTGATGGTGAATGGATAGGAAAAATCAGCCACAATGGAAGTCACCGGAGGGACATTGGAGGATGCAGTATCATTTAGTCTGGCAAGAAATTGACAAAATTGGTCTTGAAAATTTTTTGCAATTGATTCACAAAGAGCAGCACCATCTTGTGAAACATCAGGATCTGAAGGAGGGAGGCCATCGGGGATGGTCTCAAAGCGGAAATCCGGAGAGCCGTCAAGGGAATTTGGGCCCCTTGACTTGAGAAACCGTTGGTGATTGAATTCAGTGTTGACAAACGTGATGTGGAAACCTTTGAAATGGAGCAGCTTCGCCAGATGAAGCATCTGCTTAACGCCGCTTTGATATGGATATGGGAAGAACACGACATGGGGCTTGTTGTCAACTTCCCTGGTAGCCATCCTCTTTCTCTTTGTCTAAACTCTGTGGAAGTCTATTTAGCCTTTCACCTTCTTGTTGATAGAAATGTGTCACTCTCTTTTGGTCAACTGTGGCCGCCGTGGTCACAAAGCGTAATCTTTATAATGGCTGTAATCAGACTTTTGTATTGGCAGATCCGCTGTCTTTTGTTACGTGCAGGCACTTCAAACTTGTCTTTTACGCTCAACTTGTATAAATGTCCAAAAAAACTTGAAGGAAAAGTTCCGACGTGAGTTTTTGATGGAGACAATGAGAAAATGCAAATTATGATTTTTGAGGTACGGTAGTACCACGTTGTTCTATATATATATTCAATTTTTTTAAAAAATAGAGATCAAATTTCAACTCAAAATTAAAAATTTAAGTTATTTTATTATAGGTTTTATTGAATTAATAATTTTAAATACAAATACTCTTAAGTTAAAAATTCGTCTCTACTTAATAAAGTTCAATACCTAATAGTTGAGGTATTGATAGAAACGCAATTTGTGACTGAAGTATACGTCAGAAAAGTTCAGGCTCCAATTATCGGTTTACACAGTGGAGGCCGATAATGTTTTGCGCTCTCGGATTAGAAGCGAAGAAACGAGATGGCAAAGCAGTACCTGTCTTCGACATCTCGCTTCAATTATTGTTGTTTTCTTTTGATCAAATTTAAATACAAAATTATAAATTCACATAATTTTGTTATTAAATTTTATAAATAGTTAAAACTTTGACCTATAAATTAAAAATATTTGTTGACTAAAAATTATTATTATTATTATTATAAATATTAAAAATTTAATATTTATTCTACATATGAAAATTATTTTTTTTCTTGATATTTTTGTTCTTGTATTAAAGATATTTTTGTTTATTACAAATATTTAGAAAAAATAATTTTAAAAATATATTAATTTTTCAAAAATTTAATTTTAATAATATTACTTATAATTAAATATATTTTATTTTATTTTATTAAAAATTGATATAAATTTTTGCAACAAGTTAATAAAGTTAAATTTTATCTTAAGATAAAATACATATCAATTTAATATCTAAAATTATGATATTTTTAATATGTATATTTTTTAATATTAGACGTAACTCTAATAAAATTTAAACAAATAAATATGCAGTTTTAATTTTTAATATATTAATAAATGTTTGATGCCAGGCGTGGCCTTGCTCCTAAGTTACGTTGCTTAGCGCAAGATCGTAGACGAGACAATTTTTTTTTTTTTTTCCTTCGTTGATGTAAGAAAGTAGACAAGCACTTGTTTTTGTTTTTTTTTTTTTAGGGGTTTCAGTGGAGGGTCTGAGGCCCGAAGAAAACTAAACAGCTACAATTCTAGGCAGGCTTATGCCTCCAATGTCCTCGAGCATTATCTGATGAAGTACGGTGGGGACTCGCACAGGAAAGTTAGCCGGCGAGTTTGGTTGAGGGCAAAAGTTGTCGGCAAATCGGCTGATCTGTTAGCCTCCCTGTAGAGCAATTTGCACCTCCCATTTATGTTATAGAAGATTTTTGTATTCGTAAACTAACTTGACCAGACGATGAGATTGTTGAACTCCTCTGGTAACAAGACCCGAAGGTACCTGAGAAATAGACACAAGGATGAGTCTCTGAAATCCTAGAGTCCACTTCGACCCTAGAGTGTAGCCCAGACTTCCGGTGCAAATGCTGCAATAAAGCTATCCTAGACGAGAACTAATTCGCAGAGATTTCTTGTGGAGGCCCAAACTCCGGGCTTGGCGGGATCAAAATGACAAAGGATCCAAACCAAACCCAATCGGCATTAAAATTCGAAATAAGTCTAATCTTCAATGATGCCTTATAACATCCACAATTTCTGAACTAAATAAAACTTAAAATTTGAAATGAATTAGACAGTACCTCGTATCGTAAGGTTTATGAAATCTAAACTAAATCTAATTTAAAAAAAAAAAATACTCAAAACAAATAAATAATGTATAATTTAACCTAAATTTACACCATTTGCAGGGGTTCATTAACCACTATTAGGTGGATTCTTCAGTTTCCAAGGTTGAAGCTTTGATCCAAAGCATTACGAATCCTATATAAGAAATAACATATTATATTGAAGGAAAATCGACCTGACATAATAAATCTATCTTCTCTCAGATGAATGTCGCTCGCGAACTTTGACAAGATGTTTGCACGATGAACCATTGCGACCCTTCTGCAAACTTCTTCAACGGGGTAGCCCTTTTCCTCAACTTTTTACCTCTCTTTTGTACCGTCAAATGCTCCTTTATTTCTTGACTTTATTATCGATCTCGATGCCAATTCCCATTTTGTACTGCTGTATCTGCAATGTGTGGCCGGTTCTGCCCAAGGAAGGCCAACAAAAGCATTGGAACTCCAGCAGACAAGCTATCAATCGTTGACACCCAGCCACTATTAGTTGGAAAGCTTTTCTTGGATAGTTAATTGAGCATTCCTTCTCATGGAAGGGGTGTCCACTGTTAGCTAGTCCCATTTCGAATTATAGTAATCCTTGATGTGTCAGGACTATGCTACCAAAGTTCACGCAGTTTCTTAATTTCGAATTTATTTATAATTTTTTGTATATTTTTATTCATACTAAAATGTAGTATATACTATAAATTTTTTAACCTAATTATTTTTTTTCAGTTTTAAATAGTCGTTAGTAAAGAAATAATACTTATTTTATTAGCACTGCAATTTTAAATTTAAAAGTTAACACTCACATTTATCTCAAGATATATAAATACGAACCTTAGCAACAAAGTCACATTATTTGATAAATAAAAAGTATTACACAAACATTATCTTTATTTCCGAATTTGAATTTGCTCTTCATGGACCGTTAATTCTCTTTGCTAGAAGAACCTCGTTGACCAGCTTGTCCATATTTACGCGCGACGAACCATTGGGACTAGCGGTGGCCTCTTCTGCCAATTTTTTCCACTTTGTGGCCTTTTCCCTCAATTGCTTACCCTTCTCTCCTGCCATCAACTCTTTAACAAGCTTCTCCACCTCATCCCTCTTGACAATATTGTTCATCTCCATGCCAATTCCCCATTCTGTGCAAGTGTATCTGCAGTTTGTTTGCTGGTCCATAAGGAAAGGCCAACAAAGCATTGGAACCCCGGCAGACAAGCTCTCAATTGTTGACCCCCAGCCACTGTGAGTTAGAAAGCCACCAGTGGATGGGTGATTGAGCACTTCTTCTTGTGGACACCAACTTCGAATTAGGCCCCTCCCTTTAGTTTGCTCTGCCAACTCAGGTGGCAACCCCGCTGATTCACCCCTGACCAAGTCCGGCCCTAATTATCCAGAGAAAGGGGCGTTCGCTGTTAGCTAGCCCCATTCCAAATTCTACCAATTGTTTGATGTGTCAGGACTATTATGCTACCAAAGTTCACGTAAATGACCGAGTTGGGCTCCTTGGAATCAAGCCATTCCAGGCAATCAGATTCCTCTTTCCACAAATTATATCCTATAGATTTCATTTCTGCCGTTTTTTGATATGATTGAGGACTAACTGCAATGGGCCAACAGCATAAACCCGAGGGTAGACTGAGGAAAGAGCATTCAGAACATCCTTCTCCAAGGCATCAAAAGTATGAACAAGAATTGCAAGAGCCTTAACAGCTTGATCAGCACTTTCCATTAGGTAATTGAAAATAAAATCTTCTGGGTCTGTAGTACGAACAAAGCTGGGAAGATCCTCAGCCGGATGTCTTTCATGCCTGGAATCCAGTCGACAATGTTCTCCAAATAACATTTGTCAGATAGCTTTCATCTGCAAAGACAATAAAGACTTTTAGTGGCTTGCATATGTCTTGAATCCTATGCTGATCCTCACGGTTAATTAAAACTCGTTCGGATTTGGAAAGTGATATAAATACCTCTAAGTGGGGTGAGACCTTTTTCCTTAAGCGCGCGAATTGTTTGAACCCCATGACGCTACACGCAGAAAACGTAAAGAACAATATCAGGGGAATTCCAATTGCTTCAGCTGCTGTAATGGTGAATGGATAGAAACCATCAGCTACAATGGAAGTCACCGGAGGGACATTGGAGGATGCAGTATCATTGAGTCTGGCAAGAAATTGACGAAATGGAGCATGAAAATTCTTTGCAACTGATTCACAAAGAGCAGCGGGATCTTGTGAAACATCAGGATCTGAAGGAGGAGGCCATCGGGGATGGTCTCAAAGCGGAAATCCGAAGATATGTCAAGGAATTTGGGCCCCTTGACTTGAGAAACCGTTGGTGATTGAATTCAGTGTTGACAAATGTGATGTGGAAACCTTTGAAATGGAGCAGCTTTGCCAGTTGAAGCATCTGCTTAATGACGCTTTGATATGGATATGGGAAGAACACAGCATGGGGCTTCTTGTGAGCTGCCTGGTAGCCATCTCTCTCTTTGTCTAGTCTCTGTGAAGTCTATTTAGCTCTCACCTTGCGAGCCGTTTCCTCTCTTCTTCTGTTTGATTAAAAATGTGTCACTCTCTCTTTTGGTCAATTGTGGCCCCTCCTCGTCTTTCTTAGGTACACGCACTTCAACTTGTCTTTACTTTCAACTTGCATAAAGGTGCAAAAACTTGAACTTAAGGAGGAATGTTCACACACAAGCTTTTGACGGAGAACATGGAAAAGATGTAAATTATGATTTTTGAGTTACGGTAGTACCACGCTGTTCATAATATATATATATATATATATATATGTTAATTTAAAAGAACTAGAGATAAAACTTCAACTTAAAGACAAGTTGAGGCTTCAATTATTGTTTACACAGCAGGGACCGATAATGTTTTGCGCTCTCATATTAGTGGATCTGAAAGCGAAGAAAAGAGCAGGGCTGATGGCAAATCTATAGCCGTCTCGCTTATATTTAACTTGTTTGAGCATATTAAAAATCAATATTTGCCTTTTTGGTATGATTAAAGACCCCGTAAAAAGTTCTATAATATGGTATTTAGAAAAGAATTAGTCTGTACCGAAAAATATAAAAGAAAAAAAGTTTGTTGATGAATTGATTTAATTTAATTATAAAAAATACTAACATTTATCAAATTATTCAACAAATTAATTTGTAATTTAAACAGAAACCGAATGTAACGTAAACTTGATATTTAGATTAATAATATTTTATATCCTTGTATATTAAAGGGTGTGAATTCTTATATTCAAAAAATTACAATTCAATTATTTTAATTGTAAAAGCTGAGAGGGAGAAAAAAGTTGGTATTTATTCTTAAAAAAAGGTTAAAAAATTACAAAAGAAATATAATATAATTCACGGCCTATTAGATTGAAGTTGCGTGGATGTGGACTTCCCCCAATCCGTTAACAATGGGGTCTAAATACGGCGCCGTAAATGGAGCCCAGGCGCGGTGTTTCTCTCCCGTTATTAGACGTTAACGCTGCTGTTGCGGGGCTCCGTGTTGAGTGATAAGCAACACTGATTCTCAGTTTGATTTTAGAGAGATTAGAGAGACCTATAGAAATGTCTCGACGAGTTGAAGGTGAAGAGGAGGAACGACCGTAAGAGGAAGCTTGAAGAAGCACTCGAAGTCAAATCTCTTCGCCGTATCATCAGTGCTTATCTCGAGTCTCTCTCTCTCTCCGTCTTCGAATCCTAATTGTATTCTTCTTATGTGAAATTAAACTTCTTCTTTTATTTTTTGTGTCTGCTTTTCTGTAGTTACATTTTTTTCACATTAAAAAGAATCGTTATTATTGCTTCATTTTTGCTAAAATAATAAATATGTAGATGTATAGCACAAATCGTGTCTACGCGTATGTGATTTTGATTACTAGAACATTTGTTGATTTTAGGTGCCTTTCCTCGAATTATTGATTTTTTTATTTTCATCTTTTTGATGATGATGTCTCCTGTTAATATTCTGATTATATATAATATATATATATTTTTTCTTTTCTTTTTATTGACCATTTTTTCGTTATAATTTTTTTTGCCCTTTTTTTCATGGCATTGGCATGCCTCGTTGTCGGACCTTGCATACAGCTATCCAGAATCTTCAGAGGAGGATGTCAAACGATATGAGTGGTCTTTCAGAAAGCTTCCACCTGCACACAAGGTGATCAATTGAATTTTCTAGCAATTAGAACCTGGAGATGTGAATCTTTAACTTTCAATTTGAATTTTGTCTATGGTTTTTCATTTGATTTATTGTGTTATAGCTGTGTGTTCTGTGCAATGAGTGCGTCTATTGAATTATGAGCTAATTCTGTATTATGAGCGAGCATGGTAGAAGGATGTCTGCCGACTTGTGAATGATGTTTTAGAGACATGGAGTGACATTTTAAATAAAAAGAATCTGTTTTGTACTTCGATCTGCATAGTGGTGACTCCTCTAGCAAACTTGGAAACAATAGATAAAATAGTGGACTTTGAACCTTTTGTTTGGTTGGTGGAATTAGACTAAAAGTTACTTCGGTCTCCGTGATCTTATTTGCCAATGGAGTTTTATTACATTCATTGCTGGTCTGTAAGCATCTGAATGCTTCATCTTCTTGGAACTGTAAAACAATATCAATTCAGTCTGCTTGGCTAGTTTAGTCTTGTTCATATAAAATTGCGTGGGTGACTAGAAAAATGGAGCTGAAATTTGTACCTGATGCATTTGGCTTTTACA
>CM038479.1:29210-40008 GCA_021464305.1 Kandelia obovata | reverse complement strand
TGGAACATATTGTGTGAGATTACAAGAGGTAATTGATGTTACAAAAGAGAAAAACATAAAAGCTACTGATCAGACCTTGAGGATTGATGGCTCAATAGGATTGGGTCCCTAGAAGAGAAATCAGCTAGAGATGGAGCTGGTTTTGTTCCGAAGACTGTCTTCACATGATTGAAGAATGCAACAGGATTTCTGTCATACATGGAATACTATCGTGAGTTGACAGCAGAGAGTGATAATTTGAAGCTCAAAAAAGAGTCTTGATGAAAGGCCTGATGTGACAGATTACTTGGTAGAGTTAATGTAGTCTTTAATTGTACGACCATCAAAAATAACCGACATTTGTTGCCGGGAGAAATTGAAGAAGAGAATGCCTGAAATTCATTGCCCTCTTCTTTCGCCATTTACCAATATCAACCCAACAGCTCCAGCACGAAGGGCCTCAAGTCCTTGTTCAATATATCGTCCAAGTGCATACAATATCTTCCCCTTGACCTTCTTAGGATCGGAGTGTTCCAGGCTACACATACTCACTGCAAATTTCATATAAAATGATCAGCACAGTAACATAATTACTCTGGATGTTACTCATGTTATCGGGGACATACGCATCTGAAGCAGAAGAGTTGGCAGCTTGGGAACTAATTAAAGGATAGAACTTTTGCTCAGGCAATGTGGCAGAAAGACTCGCACCCTGTAAAGAAAAAAAAGTGAACATATTGAACCACGATGATTCAACATAAAAACTTTACAGTGATCGACAGATCTTCATCATTAAAAAATTCTGCAGATCTAATTAAAAATTAGTCCAGAAGTTGACGATTAATGTTAATAAAAGCGCAAACAAGTTTATGGTCTGTGGTAGAGACGGTGGAGTGGGAATGGCTACCTTGATGTGTGTCCCTTACCAAGTGCAACAGTGTTAACGAAAAGCTCTACTTGCAGCCCGATATCATTGCTCCGGGTGTCGACATAATTGCTGCCTACAGTCCATTAGGATCAGCTTCTCTAGAAGACCCAGACAATCGTAGCGTGTTGTATAATTTTCTCAGTGGGACTTCCATGTCAACTCCTCATGTTGCCGGCATTGTTGGCCTCCTTAAAGCTCTCCACCCAGATTGGAGTCCTGCTGCTATTTTCTCCGCAATAATCACTACTGGTATAAATCAGTTTCATCTTCTTTCGTCCATAAGTAAATAAACAAAAGATTTAGCACAAGCTTGATGGATATGACTTACGATGATGTTTTATGTCATTCGTTCTCAGCAAGAACGCAAGGCAATGACAACAGGCCAATTATTGATTCAGCCAACAATCAAGCAGCGACACCACTCGACGTTGGTGCGGGACATGTGTGTCCAAGTTGTGCATCTGATCCTGGACTCATTTATGACCTGACGACCGATGATTACTTGAGCTTTTTATGCGCAAGAGGCTACAAAGAAAAGCAGTTGAAGCTATTCTCTCCTAGGCCATACTCATGTCCCAAGTCATTCCGATTGTTAGACTTCAACTACCCCTCAATCACCGTTCCTAATCTTAATGGCTCGATAACAGTCTCTAGAACAGTAAAAAATGTTGGCATTGCTGGCGCATACTTTGTCCGTGACGAGACACCGGAAGGAGTTATAGTTTCAGTTGAGCCCGAAAGTTTGAAGTTTGTGAAAATAGGAGAAGACATTCAAAGTGACTCTGAAAGCTGCTAGAAACCCTGTGCATGGCAACTATGTTTTGGGGGCCTTGATTTGGTCGGATGGTTTTCACAGTGTGAGGAGTCCTCTAGTGGTGATGCAGGTCTGAACTTTCTGCAGTAAACAAAGTTTATCTTCATTCTTTCCTCCCATAATAAGGATGAAGCTTAAATGCATTTGATCTGGCCTTTTCTAGTCCTTCTCGTTACAAGTTCTTACGATTAAGAATGTTCATTCCTGGCCTTACCTGGACTTATACATATGAAATTTCTGTTGTTGGAATATGTAAGTCAATAGTTTATGGCAATATGTAGGCCTATAGTTTATGGTCTTTAGCTTTTTGTATGTTGCAATTTGTCTCCTATAAAAGTAACTATTAATGGGTGAGACTTTTGTTGCAACTTTAATAGGAGACAAATTGTCTCTTTCCTTAAAAGACTTCAAAAGATAACGAAGCAATTTATGTGATAAGAAAAAGAGTTAATACAAATAATAAAATAAAAAAAAAAATTATTTATATCATAAGAAATGACATTATAAATGAGTGTCACCTTTTAAAAAAAATAAAAAACATATTGTTATGATCAAAAAAATAAGTAGAATTATAATTAAATTATGTGAGAATTATTACTCTCACAAATATATTTTATATTCCAGAAATTTGAAAATTTTGGTTTCAAACAGTTTTTAAAACAAATATGGTTTTAAATTTCTATTTGAAACTAATAATTTTGTTCTCTTAAAAGAATGTGCATTTATGAAAAAATGTTACATTTATGATGAAATATTTAAATTTAAATTTACTATAAATAATAATAATATTTTTACTTATATTATTAAATATTCTTATTTATGATATAATATATTAAATTATATAAATTTTAAAAAGTTACAAGACATAATTAAATTAAAATTATTGTTACATTTGATACATCTAAAGAGAAATACATAACTTGTATATTAACAAAAATAATTAGAAATGCATCCCATGATCTAAAGATCTTCAAGTATATTAGAAGTAATTTATACTGATGTGTGATAAAAAATATTTTGTAACATTCTTAAAAAATTCAAAATCTAGAAATTTGGAGTTTAGTTATAATATGAATCTATTATTAAATGTTTAATATTTGATAGAAGATAAAAATATACAAAATTATTTTGTTGAACGTAAAAATTGAACATTGATGAAAATGATTAATGTCATGTTGTAAAATTTTAATTTAAACCATAAATTTTGGTGTTAGTTATTACTTACAACATGTCACATTTTAAATAGAGTTTCAATTACAATGAATTAAATAATGTCATATGAGTTTTGAAATAAAAGAAAATCAAATCTTAATTATTTTAGAATTTGGGTTGTTGAGTAATTGTTATAATTCTTGAAACCAAAGAGAAAAAATTGGGTGAAAGAGGATTTTAGTGTATTTTTTGGAAATATACACACAACAGTAAGACCTATCAATTTATGATAATAAAACTTAACTACTTTATATCCGATAATATAATCTTAAATTAATTAATAAAATAAAATAAAACATCTAAATTACTAAAAATTTCATTTGTTATATAGTTAATTAGATGTAAATGAATTTTTAAAAGAAAAATAAAAGTAATAAAAATCTTGATAAGTTTAAAGTTAACCTAATTATAAAAAATTTTACATAAAAATATAGTATCGATTATTTTCATGTATATTCGTCGGTGCCTAAAATTGTCGCGATCAGGCTATTTTGACATTACGTGTTTTGCCCCAATCTCCAAGTTTTCATGACAGAGTATTAGGTCCGTGGCCAAAAAGTGGAAGGGAATTTGTCAGACTGGCGGCGGATTCTTTGAAACAGATTATATTGTAGGCTTTCTTTACCACTGATTCTTTTGTTTATCCATTTGATGTTGGCTATCCGTCTCAAATATTTCGCCACATCCAGGAAGCTGATTGGAGGAAGGTTCTTCAACAAAGGTTATGGTGCCGCAGTAGGTGGGCTGAATTCCTCCTCTTATACTACACGCGACCGGGATGGCCAGGGAAGTCATACCTTATCCACGGCAGCCCCGGTAACTTTGCATACGGAGTCCAGGCTTATAGAGAGGGCAATGCAACTATTAAAGGTGGATCACCTAATGCATGCGTAGCTGCATACAAAGTATGCTGGCCACGTTTAGGAGATACTGGTGGATGTTATACGATGGGGTTGATGTTATCCCAGTTTCATTGGGTGGGTATATGGGAGAATTTTAGAGGATTCCACAGCAATTGGTGCCTTCCACGCCGTTAGGAGAGGCATTACAGTTGTGGCAGCTGACAATGATGGACCAGGTGCAGAGTCTGTCTCAAATGTGGCACCTTGGCTTTTGTCAATTGGCGCTAGCAAAATGGACTTGAGGCCCTTCGTGCTGGAGCTGTTGGGTTGATATTGGTAAATGGCAAAAAAAAAAATGGCAATGACATTTCAGGCATTCCTCCTCAATTTCTCCCCGCAACAAATGTCGGTTATTTTGATGGTCGTACCATTAAAGACTACATTAACTCTACCAAGTAATCGTCACATCAGGCCTTTCATCAAGACTCTTTTTGAGCTTCAAATTATCTCACTCTGCTGTCAACTCACGATAGTATTGCCTGTATGACAGAACTCCTGTTGCATTCTTCAATCATGTGAAGACAGTCTTTGGAACAAAACCAGCTCCATCTCTTGCTGATTTCTCTTCTAGGGGACCCAATCCTGTTGAGCCATCAATCCTCAAGGTCTGATCAGTAGCTTTTATTTGGGTTTCTCTTTTTGTAACATCAATTACCTCTTGTTAATCTCACACAATATGTTCCATACTTGCAGCCCGATATCATTGCTCCGGGTGTCGACATAATTGCTGCCTACAGTCCATTAGGATCAGCTTCTCTAGAAGACCCAGACAATCGTAGCGTGTTGTATAATTTTCTCAGTGGGACTTCCATGTCAACTCCTCATGTTGCCGGCATTGTTGGCCTCCTTAAAGCTCTCCACCCAGATTGGAGTCCTGCTGCTATTTTCTCCGCAATAATCACTACTGGTATAAATCAGTTTCATCTTCTTTCGTCCATAAGTAAATAAACAAAAGATTTAGCACAAGCTTGATGGATATGACTTACGATGATGTTTTATGTCATTCGTTCTCAGCAAGAACACAAGGCAATGACAACAGGCCAATTATTGATTCCGCCAACAATCAAGCAGCGACACCACTCGACGTTGGTGCGGGGCATGTGTTCCCAAGCTGCGCATCTGATCCTGGACTCATTTATGACCTGACGACCTGTCTCTTATACACATCTAGATGTGTATAAGAGACAGATATTGGTAAATGGCAAAAAAAAAATGGCAATGACATTTCTGGCATTCCTCCTCAATTTCTCCCCGCAACAAATGTCGGTTACTTTGATGGTCGTACCATTAAAGAAGATGTGTATAAGAGACAGCTAGAGGACTCCTCACACTGTGAAAACCATCAGACCGCCTCAAGGCCCCGAAAACATACTTGCTGTCTCTTATACACATCTAGATGTGTATAAGAGACAGCATTCAAAGTGACTCTGAAAGCTGCTAGAAACCCTGTGCATGGCAAGTATGTTTTCGGGGCCTTGATGTGGTCTGATGGTTTTCATGGTGTGAGGAGTCCTCCAGTGGTGATGCAGGTCTGAACTTTCTGCAGTAAACAAAGTTTATCTTCATTCTTTCCTCCCCTAAGATGGCCTTTTCGAGTCCTTCTCGTTACAAGTTTTTAACATTAAAAATGTTCATTTCTGGCCTTGCCGGGACTTATCAATATGAAATTTCTGTTGTTGCAATATGTAAGCCGATAGTTTATCTTGTTTAGCTTTTGTACGTTGCCATTTGTATTATAAATGAGCGGTCCAGTTGTTAACCGCTTAATTTTTATAAATACGTTTTTAAATTTTTTTTAAACCTTTCATAACTTATTGTAAAAATATTTAAAAAATTTAAAAAATAATTTTAAAGATATGTAACTTATTGAGAATTTAATTTCAGTAGTATAGACTAAAATTAAAATTAAGTACGATTAATTTTATCTTTTAAGAAAATTCGTATAAACACATAAATTGTAAAGGGACTCTCGGAGAAATTAAAGACTAAGTATATGCAAGAGGATGCAATAAATAAAAAATTTTTTATCTCTAAATATAATAATTATAAGATGATTGATAACAGACTAACGATGAAATAATTTGCTAAAATTGAGAGAACAATTAATCACTTTTCACAACATAAGATATTTATGGATGAAACTATTATTGTAACTTAAATAATAGATAAATTGTATTTTTCATGGAAATATTTCAAGAGGACAATCAAGCAAGTTTTCTAAGAAAAAAAATGAGTCAATCCAATTATGACAAAGAACAACATAAAAGGCAGAAGAAAAATGACAAATATCATTTCTGTCAAAAGAAATGACAGTATAAATATTAGTGTCGGCTTTTCAAAAAGAAAAAAAGAAAAACAAGCTTATACTAGAGTAACAAATGAAAAAAAAAGTAATTGGTTACAAGATATGGCTAAATTAGAATTATTGTCACATTTTGATATATCTAAAAAGAAATGCACAACTTGTATTTTAAAAAAAATAAGTGGAAGTGTATTTCTAAGCATCTAAAGATTTTCAGGTGTGTTAGAGTTAATTCATAGTGATGTGTGTGATTTGCATAACACACCAACATTAGGATGTAAAAGATATTTTGTGACATTCATTAATGATTATTCTAGATTTTGTTATGTTTATTTGTTGCATACTAAAAATGAAGTTCTTAAAAATTTCAAAATCTATAAATATGAAGTTGAGTTATAATGTGAATCAATTATTAAATACTTAAATTCTAATAGAGGGAGAAAATATTATGATATTACAGTTTTTTAGACCATGAGAACACCACAACATAATGATGTTGTTGAATGCAAAAATTAAACATTGACGAAAATGGTTAATGTTCTGTTGTCAAATTTTGGTTTAAACCATATATTTTTAGGCGAGGCATTACTTACAATATTTCACATTTTAAATGGAGTTTCAACTAAAAGGAATAAAATAACATCATGATTCTATAATAAAAAAAAACCAAACCTTAATTACAACAAAAATAATATCATAGCATAAGTTATAATGGTTACCCTTATACTTTAGAAGGATACTTAGATACCAGTTGGATCACTGACAAATAAGATCATACTTCAACTAGTGAATGAATTTTTATGCTTTGTGGAGGTGCAATTGCTTAGAGTTCTAATAAACAAACTTACATAGTAATGGTTATAAAATTTGTAGCATTAGATTCAATAAGTAAATGAGCATAATGGTTAAGGAATTTAATTTAGGAGATTCTTTTATGCGAAAGGCCAATAATATCTATTCATATACACTGTGATATTGTCGCGATTTTAGAAAAAGTGTAGTCAATTATATAATGACAAGTCTAGACACATAAGACTAAAACACAATTATTTGAAAGATTTGATTATTAATGGAGTAGTCATGATAGATTTTGTAAAATTAAGTCAAAATATGGTTGATTTCTTGAAAAAAAGAGTAACAAGAGATATGACGTATAAGGCATCAAAAAGGGATGAATTTTAAGCCCATAAATACAAATTACCCACAATGAAAATTCAACTTAATGCTTAATACAATGTCAAGTTTTAAGTTCAATGAGTCAAAGTATATCATTAGTATAATTAAAGCACCATACAAATCATTTTCATCTGAAGTCAACATAGTACTTGGTACCTACAGTTATACTGAGAAGATGAGTTTAAACTCTTGGCAAACTTGAAATGAGTTGACAATGCAATGCATTTTGGAAACTGTGATTCTAAGTAATTGCTCCCCCTATAAGAGTAATCAAATAACCTAAAGTAAACTTTTTAGAGTCAATGTTATCAGTCATATCTGAATATGTGAATCTAATAAGAGTAGGCTTATCACTCCCAAAACAAAGTTTGAAGTTAATAAAGTCTCATAGATATCTCAATATCCACTTCACTGCATTAATAGTGCTTCTTCCCTAAGATTTGAAAGAAACTGGCTAATTACTCTAATTGCATATGTTATTATCAACCTTATACATACCATTACGTACATCAAACTACCTAGAACTGATGCAAAAGGAACTTTCAGCACCTCTCAACCCTAATTTTTTCTTCTCTTAATTGTCTTACTGTACAAATGAGATATTTTATAACTCATAAAATCATCTCCTCTCTCTGTTTTTTTTTTAACTTAAGAAAGGTACTCTCCATATAGAAAGCAACTTGACAATTCTTCCTTTCACAATTATGTGAAGGTCTTGACCATCCCAGCCAATGAACAACACAACTCAAATTTTCCTTTGTTAATGCTTTTTCAACATATGAGCAATATTATCTTTTGTATAAATATTTTCAAGTGCTAGTTTATTTATAATCAATAACATCACGCATCTAATGATATTGCACATCAATATACTTTGATCTAGCATGAAAAATCAGATTCTTCTAAGATGATTTGTACTATAACTGCCACAATATAACACATACTTTGATTGCTCAAAGTCAAAACTCCTTTATAAATCTTTTCATCCAAATCAACACTTTAGCTGCTTTAGTTATAACAATGAAATTTGTTTATGTTGGTTGAAACAATACAATGCACTTTTGCAATTGTATAAAAAACACAATGATCAGAAGTTATTTTCTTATACTATTGTTTGTCTTATAACAGACTCAAACTTCTTGTACCATTGTCTAGGTGCTTGTTTCGAGACATACAAACTCTTCTTCAACTTACACATATAATCTCTTCCCTTTAACTTCAAAACCTTATGATTGCTCTATATAAATTTCTTCTTCCAAGTCACCATAGAGAAAAACTATTTTCACATTAATCTGCTCAATCTCCAAGTTTTGGCATGCAGCCAAACTCAATAAACTCGAATGGAAGACATTTTGACCACCGGTGAGAAAAAATGTCTTCAAAATCGACACCTTGTTAATGACTAAATCCTTTGACTACTAATCTGAGTTTATATGGTATATGTGAAGTATTTTCTTCTTGCTTTAACCCTATAAACCAACCAATTTTTCAAAACTCTTTTGTCTTTAGGTAAACTTCACTAATTCATAAGTACAGTTGTCATGTAAGAATTTCATCTTATCTAACATAAACATCTATCTAGTGTTACTTATTCTCACTTTCTATTACTTCTTTCATAACACTCAGGTTCTCCCCCATCATTTAATAACACAAACTTATCACAAGAGTATCGAGTAGAAGGCACTGGAACTCTAATGGACCTCTATGGCTAAAATGAAGGTGAAGTTGAATAATCATCTATGGAGCATTGAGATCACTTGCACCTTGTACATCATGTTCTTGTTGAACATTCTCATTAATATTCTTGAACGTCATGTTCAGCGTAACTTGAATCATCTGTAAGTGTTTGAGAATTGGATCAATATCAACATAAATTATCATTAGCATGAGTAATTGCCTTCTTAATGCCTTTAATGTTTTGATCCTTAAAGAATACAAACATATCTACTTATAACAAGTTTTTATTGAAATTAGATTTAATCGAATGTTTGAAAACATGTAAACATCCTTAATGTTAGTTATGCTCTACTATTAGTCTTAATCAAATATCACCAAACACCGACGACTTTTTTCTAAACCATTATTACCCAATCTTCAACACCCATGACTATCTATGTGTATATGTAGAAAAAGAATTCCTTTCAAGAAGTATCATAGTGGGAGACATCACTATTTATAACTCAAATCAATCACAGAGATGTCAAATTAATCACATTCTCATCATATATAATAATAAGGTCACATGTGTCAGAAACTGATGCAGTAACAATACGATTATTATCATTATATCTCTTTTCGGTGCTTATCACCGTCATCTTTTTTTTCTCTCTCTTCCATTTAAGCATTTCTTTTAAATGTGACCCATTTTTCAAACAATAATGAACACTGGATATTCTTATCCTTTGATCTTAACTTGTTCTACTCTTTTTATTATTTCCCCTTTCTGTTTTTTTCCCCTTATTTCAGTAATCAAAACCTTCGAATTGGATGATGATGAAATCCTGAGATCTTCTTCTCATTTCTCATTCAACACACACACTTTCATAAGTTCTAATGAAACAACCACTAGAGGCATAATTAGTAAGTGAAATTCTAAAACGTCTCCCAAGAATTAGGTAATGTAGTAAGTAACCAAGTCCGAATTAACCTCATCATGCAAATTATATTCATCCAATAGTGGTTCAGCTTGATTGTAGTTGATTTTATATAGAGTTGACGCATATGAACAAATAAATAATTTTAATTGGTACTGAAATGATAACGTATTCAACAATGATATATGAACCGGAGCTATAAAAGAAGATCTTCTAAATCTGTGAGAAAAACCATTTAAGGTGTGGACGTAAGATTTTCAGAAAGAAGCAACTGAGAATTCGTTTGGTCCCTGCGTATCATATATCTTAGCTCTATAGACATCGAAGCATCTCTAGGGTATCCATTTGATCACCATCTAACTAATTAGGAGGAGGGAGACCTATCTTCTGGATATTTTTAATATTTGCGACTTTGCATAATTAAGTAGTTATACTGGACTGATTGGTTACTTATCAATTAACACTATGAACCCTAAATTCCTGGGAGACAAGAATCACGTTTTTATTATCATATTCAACTAGCGATTTAACTTCACTAATTTTATAGAACTAATGATGCTAGGTGTTTCATTAAATATATGAAAGACACGAGATGTCAGTTGATATGAGGACATTACTGATAAAGCAAACTGATGGGAGAGGTCGCTAAGGATCAGAAGTATTCAATCATACAATTCATTCGAAGGCGCTTTATTGTAGATACCTTACTGAAACCACAACTGGGGAATATAATGCAAGACTTAGAGTAAGGGAAATAAAGTTTAGAAAATAGAGTAAGATAACAGCTATTAAAGCATAAAAACTAGCGCAATACAAGTAAATTAACAGTCCAACAATATGAGACACACATTATTGTTATCTTGAATATTAATATAGTGGAGGAAATACCTA
>CM038479.1:0-10569 GCA_021464305.1 Kandelia obovata | reverse complement strand
TTTTGCGTAATTTTTATTATGCGATAATTTGTTATAACAGTAATTTTGTCACTACGTCTTCTTTGTAATTTTATTGCATGTCTATCTAGTGAAAACTTTATTACTAACTTAAAAAAATTCAAAGTAATATCTCCTAACTTTCATAACCACTTAATGCCTTAACAATCTCATAATCTTTTAGAAGATCAACATAAACAGTTTGATCTTTCAACAAAATTTTTATTTGTGTGCACTTTTTTTTAAATGTCAAAGTTTTTCCATCTGTAACCTTGATGAAAAATTTATTGTATTTTTATATTGAAAAAGCAAATTTTTTGGTAATTTTTTTATCCATAAAATTGTTGATACTTCTTGAATTGACCAATATCACCACTAGTTGTCCTTTGAAGAATCCATCAATTTTCATGGTATGTGAATTAGAATATCTTGTCAAAGCATGAAGTGCGGGCTCATCTATAACTTTAACATCAACGTCATCACAATGTAGAGATGTGTAATTATTGTCTACTTCATCAGCTCCCTTAATTAGTTCAATCATTAAAAGTTTTCCTTGTTTACATCGATGTTCTTTATATCACTTTTCATCTCAATGTCAATATAGTTCCTTTATCATTCATTCTTTCAACTGTTCGTGAGTTAAACATTTAATGTTATTGAAATGAATTGAAGAATATGAATTAATGTTACCATTAATAGATTTGCTAACTCCTTTAGTGATTGAGTGACAATCTTTAGTGTCTAGCTTCTCTTCTTGTAGGCGAGCAAAGGAGATAACTGCTATCATTTTTTGTGTTTAATGAGCTTTAACTTATTATTGAATGTCGAGAATAAGTCCTTCTATGAAGGTTCCAACCAATTGCTCTTCTGACTAGTTTTTAGCTCAATTAGCAAGTTTTTTGAAACAAATTTGATACTTTAGAATAGTTGATGTCTAGTAAATTTTTGTAAGTTTTTCATTAATATTGTGATATTCCAAAACCCCAAAATGCACCAGAAGGCCTTTAGAGAAGTTTACCCAAGTTGAAACTCCAACATAAGTTTCAAATCAATCGTATCATTGGATAACATCACCTTTTAATTGAAAATGCTATAGGGTATAGTGGAAATGAAAGTATTTTTCAACTCTAGAAATCCATCCTATGAAGTCACTTTTATCCCAACAAGGAAATTTCACCTTTAGACGTGATTGTATATAGTCGTCGTCAATACTTCCAAAGGATTCTCCTAATGCTTTGTATTTATTTGAAGACCCAGATGTATTATTTCCTGATTGATTGTTTGTTATGACTATGACCACTTATTCAAGTCTTTTAAAAGACTCATGCATGAGAGATGAATTCTTCAAGATGAGATATTCTAGCGTCAAAATCTAATAAGTTGTGCGAATATATGGTGTAGGATTGCAAATCAATAATGTCAAGATTTTTCTTTTGGTGTCGGGTAAGAGACATAATTTTTTTTTATTTGTTTTTTTGGTTGTGGGGATTTGGAACAAAGCAAGGAAATTTGGAGCAAAAGCAAAATCCTAAGAACACCATTCTGATACCAAATGATGAGATACCGTGGATCAAAATTAAAAGAAAATTGTGAAAATTAAAAAAAATAAGGGATTGATCTCTTCGAGGGGATCCATCTCTTATGATCCCTTCGAGTATATTGGCTTCCAATGATCTCTTTAAAGGAATCGACCTCTAATTTGCTAAAATAACTTTGATATGATTTTATTACTTGTATCCTTAAACCATAGGCTTTATACATATATATAATGATTGACTACTTATTAATATGAAAATAATAAATTTGTATAAAATCATGTAAATTAAGGAATCTTAATAATAAAAAAAATAATTTCCTAATTAAGAGAATCTTATCACAAGAATTGGATTTTTGATTCCAAATGCTTAAATTATATGACAAGACATAATAAAAATTATAGGAGTTGTCAAAGTATAAAGGAGGAGAAGTTGTGGTAACTGCAAATATTTTAAGGTTGTTAATCACTCATATTGGCACGACAAGGTTTCCATCATATCATGGATTCAATAAAGTTTAGTGGTACAAGACATATATCATGTTTCAAGAATAAAGAAAAATCTCTTATTAAAGAATCAATTACTCTTATGCAAAAATGCTTAAAGCAATTATAATAGATTATTTTTACTTATAATGATTGTTTTAACAAGTTTGATGATAAACTCATTGAACAGTTGTTTGATAATATGAATGATGAACTTATCAATAAGTCATCATATACTCAATTGAAAAATGTTGATAATGACATCAATTTAGAGAATGATAATGTATAAGACAAAAATTTAGGTGAAGTTATTATACCTTTAACTAAACATCTATTTATGAATATTGATAAATATTTTAAAGAAAAATATTAAGTTGCATTGATTGATTCAAACAAAAACAACGAGTTTATGAGTGATAATAAGTATAATAAGATCAATGTGTCAGTTCTATTTTATCTATATGATATGACAAGGAGAAATGAAACAATGTATTTTTGGCAAGAAGCTTGGAACATGAGTACTTAGAAATGATTCGATATATGCAAAGTACCAATATGGAAAGACATGTTCGCTACTATACAATAATTCAAAATTTAGAATTACACAATCCTTGGAATTTTATTCACTTATATGTA
Organism: Kandelia obovata; assembly: GCA_021464305.1. Lineage (NCBI taxonomy): Eukaryota > Viridiplantae > Streptophyta > Magnoliopsida > Malpighiales > Rhizophoraceae > Kandelia > Kandelia obovata. The sequence continues at coordinate 7,916 of CM038479.1, read as the reverse complement.
TTTGAACAAGTGAAGTACCTATTTGTATTGTAGTATATAGTTACATTCATAAACAATTACTTCTGGTATGTTCAAGTGTTATTTATTAAAAAAAATAAAATTGAGACATTGAATAAATTTAAAGAGTTCAAAGAGTATATTGAGAGGGAGATTGGAAGAAAGCTCTAATGGCTTCCATGGAAGATTGGGTAGAGTACACATTTGTTAGAATAAAATTACAAAAATAGACAAAAATATGGATGCAAAAATGATATTTATCTTAAACTTGCAAAAGCACTGCTCTTAAGGATAATTTCGCTCCTGTAAATGAATTGTTACAGTGCAATAGGTTATAAAAACTATCCTCCCAAGATATGATAGATTTTCCTATTGGTGTGCACTCCACAAGTAAGGTAATAAAAACAACACAAGCTTATGATACTTAATAATTTCAGTATACAAGGTGCAAAAGGAAGAAGACAAATTTTTTCTGTACTTTTTTCTATAAAGAGGTAGAAATTTCTATTTATATTACTTTTATTTTAATGTCTCGTAAATATGAAAATTAAAATTGAAAATAATGGCTGATTGTTATGGCTAATGAGCATTAAGGAAGAAGATAATAACTGTTTCTCAATAACTAGTTCTTCAACACTTAAAAATGACTAATTTGACCTACACAATCTAAAGAGTCTCAACAGGTTTTGGGTTGGGTGGACCAGCCAAGGCTAATCCACTGCATGGGGTCACATTGGGCCTCCCATATCAGACCTGTGTTCAAGCTTTTCACATATACGTGAAACCTTCTTTGGGTTTTTACTTTTCATGAGTTATAAGATAAGTGGTGTCTAATAAACTTAATGAATAAGACTTTCATTTCCAATATGGTTTGGCTTTTTAAAATACCCTTATTTCCATCATTCTCTCGCATATTTTAAAAGACTGAATTTTGTTGGGTTGTTTTGTAAGAATATAACACATCATCATTGGTGCCTTTAGGGCTATGAACCAAGAACTAGAACATATAAGTTTTGATATTCAGAAGTATGGTAAAATTTAAAATTTTATAAACCATAAATTTTTAATAAACATTAGTGAACTTGTCTCAATATTATATTCTTAAAACAGTGCTATTTAACGCAGTTAGGCATTGTAAGGCCATGCGCATGCCTGGTTTATTTTCATAAGAGTTCTAGAGATCTTACCTTGGATCTCATCAAAGCGGTCTCACTCTACTCTTATATAGTTGAATCTATCAAGTGTGCATTCTAATAACACTACCCATAAGGCTATAAAATTCATTAAGAGTATAACTCAACCTTAATCATCAGAATCATTTGAATCATTGCACTATTGATCTTGTATGAAAGGACTTATAATTTAATAGTGCATACAATGTCAATCAATGACTTGTTATTACCTATATAAACTTACTTTAAGGGATCTCAAATCATATAGGTTGGGTTTGCATCACTTTTGACCATATTCTACAAGTATTAGTCTCATTCCCCTCGAGGTAACTTCCACTAGCTTTCTCTCTAGTGGTTTAGTTAGAGGATCGGCCAAATTCATCTTTGAACTTATAAAGTTAAGTGATATTATTCCATTATTCAACAATTATTTTACTAATTCATGTCTTAAACGAATGTGTCTGTTTTCCCCATAAAATGACTTGCTTTTTGTATGAGCAATAGTGGCTTGGCTATCACAATGCATTAACATTGATGGTGTCAATTTTACCCATAATGGAATATCCATAAGGAAATTCCTTAGTCAGTTTGCCTCTACATTAGTCATCTTCAAGGCTATAAACTCAAATTCCATGGTAGACCAAACAATAATTGTTTGTTTGACAAACTTCTAAGTCACTGCTCCATCTCTAGTAAAAATAAATAGCCACTTATGGATTTTATTTCATCTGAATCAAAGATCCAGTTAGCATCACTATACCCTTCTAGTACAATGAGAAATCTACTATAAAATATCTTATTGTTTATGGTACCTCTTAAATATTTCAAAATTCTCACTAAACCATTCCAATGATCATGGTTTGGATTATGTATATATTTACTCAATCTACACACTGCATAAACAATATTAGGACATGTGGAATTCATTAAATGCATCAAACTACCAATAATTTGTGCATACCTAAACTGAGATACACTTTTACCATTATTTTTCAACAAATTTGAAGATGCATCATAAGGAGTGGAGACATGTTTGACATTAAAATATCTAAATTTCTTAAGAATTCTCTCTATGTAATGCTCTTGTGATGTAAATATATCATTATGAGCTCTGGTGATCTTCACTCTTAGAATGACATTTGCTTCCCTTAAATCTTTCATGTCAAAATATGATGCAAGTAAAGATTTTGTACTTGCTATTGATTCCATGCTATAGCTAAATATAAATATGTTGTCAACATACAAACATATAATAATATAGATATTATTTTCAACTTTTGTATTAATACACTTATCATCACCAACAATTGAAAAACTATTAAAATCAAGACATTATCAAATTTTTCATACCATTGTTTAGGTGCTTGTTTCAATCCATACAGAGATTTAACAAGCCTACATATCTTTTTCTCTTTGCCAGGAACTACACAAATTTCAAGTCGTAACATATAAATCTCTTCATCAAGATCACCATATGAAAATGCAGTTTTGACATTTATTTAATGAACAAATAAATTATAAATAAATGTCAATGTAATTAATATTTTAATAGATGCAATTTTAACAATAGGAGCAAAGGTATCAAAGTAATCAATGTTCTTTTTTTGTGTATAACCTTTTGCTACAAGTTTGACTTTGTACTTGTCAATAAATCCATCTGGTCTATATTTCTTTCTAAATATTCATTTGCACTCTATGGGTTTGGCACCTAAAGGCAAATATACTAGTTTCCATATGTGATTCTATTTTAAGGAATCAATTTCACTCTCTATAGCTTCTAACCACAAACTAGTATCACTAAAAGATATTACTTCAATATATGTCAAGAGATTATTGTTTACTATAAGAGTGCAAAAGTCATCCCCAAATTTCTTTTCTTTCCTTTGTCATTTGCTTCTCCTTAAGTCAAGTTCAGGAGAAGTTTTACTAGACACCCTCTCTATCTCAATTCTAGGAGCACTTAATGACATTAAATCCTTTCTCATTAAAAATATATTTTCAAAAAATTATGCATTCTTAGTTTCAATGATAGTATTTGTCTCAATGACATTACTCCTAATAACAAAAAAATGATATGCAACACTATGTTCTGCATAACCAATAAACATGCAATTTGATGTCTTAGAACCTATTTCCCTTTTCTTTAATTCAAGCAAAAGAACCTTTGCAAGACACTCCTACACTTTTAAAAAATTCAAACTAAGAGTGTATCCCTTTCATAACTCATATAAGGTTTTTCCAATTTTCTTATAAGGGATTTGATTTTGTAAGTAACATGCTGAAAGTATCGTCTCTCCCTATAAATTATTAGATGCCCCTAAACTGACTATCATAGTATTCATCATATCTTTCAAAGTTATATTCTTTCTCTTCGTTAACCCATTTGATTTGGGTGAATAAGGGGGTGTGATTTCATATGTAATAGCCTCTTTTTTCACAAAAATCTAATAATAATTGTGAACTATACTCACCTCCTCTATTTGACCTAAGTCTCTTAATCTTTTTATTTAAATGATTTTTAATTTCACTTTTAGATTTGATAAATGCATCATACACCTCATCTTTGTCTCTTAACAGAAATACTTTGGTACACCTAAAATAATCATCTATAAATGTTACATAATAACATTTACCTCCTTTTGTCATGGCATTCTTTAAATCGCCCAAATCCGAATGCACTAAGCTGAGAAGTTCTATTTCTCTATAAATTGATTTGTTACTCTTCTTAACTAATTTGAACTCAACACATACTGCATACTTATTGACACTACCATGTAAATTTTTTATCAAACCAAGCTATTTCATTTTTTTAATATAAGGATCACTCGCATGTCTTAATTTAGCATGTCACACATCACAATATCATAAGTGGAAGAAGTATATGTATTTCCATTATTGATAACATTAGGTACATTTAAAATGAAAAGTCCCTGGTTGCAATAACCTTTTCCTACAAATACATCATTTTTTGTCATGAAAATTTTATTAGACTAAAAAAAGACCTTTACTCCAACTTTTCCTAATAGGAATATATAAACTAGGTTGACGCGTATCTTTAGGATATAAAGTACATCATTCAAGGATAACACCTTTCCAAATGTGAACTTGATAAGGAATTTGCTCTTACTTAGAACAAGTGTTGTTCTTGAGTCTTTCATGAAGACTTTTTCTTCTCCATCACGTATTTGCGTGTAGGAGGTAAATAAACTTTTTTCCCCATAGACATGTCTTGTAGCACCAAAATCTATTGTCCACTCCTTTAAGTTGGTGGCAGCATTAACTTAGGAAATGATAGCAATAATAACTTTTGCGTCCACCAAATTGACATTTGGTTTAATAGGAATGTCATTCCCTTTCTTATGTCTGCATTAAGGGGCATGATGCCCTGGTTTCCCACACACATAGCAAGTGCCTTTTTTCTTAAAGGTTGGATTACCGATCTTGGGCTTATCATTCCTTTGGGATCTATTATCATACCTCTTTTTGCCATAATGGTGATGATGACAATGATGGCTCTTGTCTCCTTTCCTCTACTCCACCATATTTTCCTTTAATGTCATTTCTTTTGTCTTTGCTTCTCTTGATTGGATTTTTTTTGTCCTCAATCAGAATATGCACAATTACATCCTCTAGTGACATATGCTTCCTCTTGTATTTGAGTTATTGCTCTTAATCAATCCAAGACCATAGAAGCTTTTTGATAAGGCAACTTGCCATATACTTCTCTAGTATCTTGATGTTCTCATTCTTTAGGTTGTTAAGTAGCTTGTTATATTCATTGATTTCATCAGACATTTGAAAATATATATGGTTAGCAATAGCAAACTTTTGTGTACTAGCATCCTCCATCATATATTTTTTGTTCATTTTTTCTCACATTTCCTTTACTTCTTTTAAAGAATAATAGATATCAAATAGATCATTGGATAATGTGTTGAGAATGGTATGATGAAAAATTTTATTAGCTTATTCCTAAACAAGAAACATTTTGTCATAATTCTCAAAACCAAACATTGGCTTAAGTTCAGAAAGAGAAAAAGTAAAACTTAGAACATTTAGAGCAAAAAAAATACATTCTTACCAGTATTTGAAGTGAAAACCAGTAAATATTTCAATCTTGGAGGTGTCTAACAATAACTTGGGTGTAAGTGGAATAAACTTAATTTGAGAAGGAACAGAAACAGATTGATTAGTAGTAATTTAACTCGCATTTGAATCCATGATAGCCAAAATAAAATTATCTTTAACATTGTTAGAATAAAAAAACAGAAATAAATTGAAATATGGATGCAAAAACGATATTTATCTTAGGCATACAAAAGCACTACCCTTAAGGATAATTTTCCTCCCTAAATAAATTGTTATAGTGTAGTAGGTTATGATGACTATCCTCCCAAGATACGATTGATCTTCCTATTGGTGTGCACTCCACTAATAGGGAAACAGAAACAATACAAGGTTATAATACCCAACAATTTCAGTATATAAGGTGTAAGAGGAAGGAGACAAATTTTTTTTGTATTTTTTTCTGTAGAGAGGTAAAAGGCTCTATTTATATTGCTTCTGATTTAATGTCTCATAAATATGAAAATTAATGTTGAAAATAATGGCTAGTTGTTATGACTGATGAGTATTAAGAAAATAATGATTGTTTCTCAATAGTTAGTTCCTCAATAACAAAAAATGGCTAATCAAAAACGGCTAGTTTGACCAATATAATATGAAAAAACTCAAAAAGTTTTGGGTCAGGTACGTAAGGTCAAATTGGACCTCCCATATCAGACTCATGTTTAGGTTTTTCACATATGTGGGGAGCTTTCTTTATGTTTTTACTTTTATAAGCCATAAAAGAAGTGATGTCTTATAAATAAGACTTTCATTTCTGATATAAGATCATAATCATACTCTTATTTCCAACAATATCAAGAAAATTACATAATATTTTAATGAAAGTAAACTATAAAGATAATTAACATATCTCAACACATCTCAGCAAAATAATTTGGCCAAAAAGAAGGGTAGAAATATTATGTGCAGAGCATGCTACCTGCTAAAAATGTAATTTGAAGATTTTGGGTCGGGGGTATGACATTAGTAATCAATAGGCTTCCTTAGGCAAAGCTAAGATTCATGTTTCCCTTTGAAAATATTTGAAATATGAAACTCGTAATAATTCATTTTCGAATATTTGATTGTGTTTGTGGTGCATTCAGTTACCTCCACAACAAATTTGACAAAAAAAAGTTATGTAATGTATCTTTGTGGAATATTATAGTGAAATGAGAGATTAGAGATGTTGTGATTCCAAAAAAAATCAAAATTTACATGTCTTGCAACATTGTGTTCAAGGAAGTATCATCATGGTGGTTACCTTAGCAAGTGTCACTACTTGATTTGAAAGAAATAAAAGAAAAATTACAAGAAAGTGGTGATGAAGGAACTCCATCATATGCAAGTTCTGTGAAGCCAAATAAAAAGGAATTGGAGTAAAACCAGTGGCAAACAAGTGAGCATGAAAGGTCTTTAGATGAAGGAGAGCCTATATAAGAGAAAACAAAACAATAAACTCCAGAAGTAAAGAGATCAACTCAAATACAAAGACTTAATCCAATGTTTCTAAATGTGACTTTTCATTAGTATCGTTTGAAAAAGCAATTGGAAGTGATTAATGTTAAAAAGGAGATGAAAGAGGATATTCGTGCCTTAAAGGATAATCACATATGGGACTTGGTACACAGGCCACAGATGTTACACTTATATTTTCTAAACTCATTTGCAATTATCATTTTATTGGAAGAAAAAATAATTTACAAGGCAACTTCAAAATAAAGAAGATTAATACAAATGACCAAGTAACTTGGAAGGAAGTTCAAAAAGTTTCCTATAAAGCATGGAATAACTGGGGGGGCGGAACTCTGTTAGGTGTCCTTCCTATGTGGAAGGAACCTTTAAAAAAAAAAAAGGAGGTTGACTTGATGAGGTATAAATACCTCATTAAGATTAGGTTAAGGCAACTGACAGAGAGGTTGTCGGTTAAAAGAGAAAAAAAAACAAAAGAAAAGGAGGGAGACCATAGTAAGAGAGAAAAAAATAGTTTTCTTTGATCTTACATTTGGAGAGGATATCAGTGTTTGATCAAACTAAAACTTTGATAGTTGATAGAGGACACTTGGTTCTTAGTTCTAAACGATGAAGATTGAGTTTTAAGCAATGTAAGTTCGACTTCTCTTTAGTTTTCGTAAATCTATACTGTAGGCAATTTTCATGTGTTGTTTTGATCAACTGTGTAATCGAAGGATTGTTTGTGGTCCGATCGAGCTGATTTTTGGTCACTGGTTAGAAGACACATATATCTTCTTTATGGTCGATTGGATTGTGTTTTTGTGAATGGAAAGGGTAGATTTCCCATTCGAACCAAGAACTCTCAATTTTGGTAATTTTTTATTCTCTCATATGTGGTAGTGTTGGTAAATTGTGTGGATGATTATTGATCTGTGGTCCGATTGTGTTGTAATTTGGATAGCCAATATGGGACATCTAGAATTTCATCTTGAACGATTGGATTGTTGTTTTGAGGTCTGGTTGTTGAGCTATTATTGGCAGAAGTTGTCTTTTATGTTAGTTAATTTATTTGTCCTCTCAATTTGGTTGATGTAATTGAGGTTGTGTACCTCAATTGTATTTACTTATTGATTATGGTGAAGTTGATTCTAGACTGATGTGTCCCATGGTTTTTTTTTTTTTTTT